>JBAGKO010000011.1:14258413-14285638 GCA_037177275.1 Acacia concinna | reverse complement strand
TCTCTTATTGAAGTTGCTTTCAATAGCAATTAGCAAAGCCTCCACTTACCTTTAAAACACAACTTGGCATTTATCAAATGAGGCAAGAAACCTTTTTACAAATTTAAAAGAAGCATATTTTACAAGGTACCTCTACATGTTTAGGCACCGCCATACTAATTTAAATATCTCAATTATAAATGAAAGCATTTCCATATCTCATAAGTAATCATTTTAATTATATTAGAACTTCACTATATAATCCCCTTTCATTCTAATTATAATTAAATTTGAATTCTCTACACAACATTTGTCATCAGGCAATAATCAACCATCCACTCCACACATAAAGATATTGAATGAAGCAGCACACATATTATACCTTAATAGCATTCAAAGCTAAACGTAATCACAAGAAATAATTTATTTCCACATTCTGTAACAGTGATAATAAATATGTGTACTGGCAAGGTGATTTCCAATCAATATTATAACCTTCCATTGATTGAACTTATAATAGCAACATGTGTGTGTATTGAAACCAAAAAATAAATCACAACTCATAAAACTATTTGATTATATTATTTAATCAAAACAATAAAGCACTCGTTAAATTCACCAACGGATACAATTCAAAAAAAAATTATTAAATTATCTTGGCACATTAAATTTGATGAGTAAAAGATGGATGACAACATTGAAATAAAATCATTCGGTTACCAATTATTAAACCAAAATAATATATTCTTACTAACCGCAATAATAACTCCTACAACATAACTAATCCACCAACTTGTACAGAATAAGTTAGCAAACAATATTTCTTTGATTTTAATCAACACATAATTTCTTTTGTCAAATCTACGTAACATAACAAAAACTCCAAATATCTCCACCACCATGGTGTTCATACGGGTACTTTCTCTCTAAAATCTGGTGACTATGAGGTCTTAAGTGAGTTCGGTTAAAGAGCCAAATTTAGCATTTAGTGATCATATCATTAAATTCTCACTTCATATGACACATGACTCATAAACCAACTTTACTCATAACATCATTGAACTCACGACCGCATAGCAAACTTTCATTGGATCTATTGGCACTTTGCATCACCAATCTAGGTGGTCGTGCTCATATACCATGTAAGTTAAAACTCAACTTTATTATCATCCCTGTATCAACAGTGCTAACTAGACATAAGAAGCACCCTATTTTGGCCAACTCCTCAAAATTCAATTGAGAACTTTGAATTTGTTTTGATAGGATTCTATTGAGCCCCATATCACAAGATTCATAAAAAAGAAATTGTATTGTCCCACAAAATATTAATCAATAATAAATATGATTTCACATATAAAATAGTCTTCACTCTTCACACTTAAAATATATTCTCGAATTTTATTTAGCAACTTGGCAATTCTAATTAAATTAGAATTTCCTCAATTATTATCATTCTATAACCATGACTATATATATGTATTTGGGCAAACTACCAAGTTGACTACACAGTTAATTGGCCTTACTAGCCATTAATCATACTTACAACAATAACATATTAAAACCCATAAAAGAAATCAAATTCACTAAGCTTACACCCATATACACGTATATGATGTTCACACATATACAATTAGAGTATCAATGCATGTTTATACTTGTTGTGTTGTCTTTCATATTGATCGTACCTTTTGGAACCAAATTATTAGAATCCTGAGCTCCACTTTCTCTGTCATATAAGCAGACAAAGACAAAGAAGAGGTTCAAGTTGTCCAAAATCTTAAACCATAACATTACCAACTAGGAGAAGTTAAATGAACCTCTGTGACTAGACTTTAGGAACATTTATCAAGATCATTCAGGAATTTAAATGAAAATTATATAACATGTACATTATGCGTGAATATGTCAACAAAAGAAAATTACCGTTGCACATTAAATACTAATAATTGTAGTCACCATTGATAGAATATTGATCATAGGAGGTTACCGATTATCAAAGCCAAAATTAAACTGTAGAGTGACCAATGAGATCTTAAAGACACGCATCAACGGCAAGCGTGTAATATAGAATTGCATAACCCAGATCCAACAATAATAATTTAGGGTAAAAAAAACACCGAATTTAATAGAATGAACTTTGGGCATCTTGAGGAGTGTACCATTTCTCATGCATATCAAAGTATGAGTCAAATTTTTGACAGGAGGTTACAACCTTCTAAAACTATAATTATATCTTTCTGACCATAAATACTGAGAATCGCTGCAAATAGTTTTGACAGTCATTTGAAGAAAACAGAGACTAGAGCAAATTGAAAAATTTCATTTTTGAAACCTGAGAACTAAACGGGACAATCAGGTCCCTTTTGAGAATGATTCACAACAACATACACAGCAAATGGAAAACTGTATAAAGGCAAAAATTCATCAAAAGGTTCTAAAAATTGAATTTAATTTTCAGAACTTGATGAAAACATTATTTTTGATCCTTTATTCTAGAAGATCAAATTAGAGGAGGCAGAGAATGAAAACAAACTTATCTTATTTCCAATAAATACTGAACGCCCTTAATTATGCACTCCCAAGTTTAGCGGGAAGTATCTCCTAAGATTGTTGGCATCAGCCTATTGCACCGTACAAATTCTTGGCAGCAGCACCTGTAAAAATACAATAAACAAATAGTTTGAGTCACGCCTAAATGCACTGTCCTTGGGAGATATTCTGTAACCCCTTAGTAAATTAGGAAGCGGCACTCCCTAGGATAAAAGGAACTCTTTCTACATGAAGTAGGGTGCCAAAACTATGGGAAGATAACTGTGTAACTCAGAAGAAACTGAGAGGAGAGGAACTCAGGGTAGAGATCAGGGTAGAGCTAACCTCTGAGCCTTTTCACCTCACTCCTCATTGCCTTTTATAGGCAGAAATCCATATGGCCGTTGAACAGTAATAATGACAATTAACAACAGTTTAATGACAATTAAAATGACAGTTACAAAACAAGAATTAATTGTAATTAAATGTAATAAAACCTTTTAATTGTCATTAAAACTGTTAATTAAAATTCCAACGGTTAGGACTCCTCTCATCATCTTTTTATTAACTCAAGCTCATATTCGATGGTATATTAGGGTATTCCCAGTCTTAAGTTATATGAGACTTCTTCCTTTAACACACTTACTCACAATATTTCCAACAATTTCCAGAGCAAAAGTGGTTCTTATCCCTATTATTTATTGAATAATTGAATTGGCCAGTGGGCTTTAATTTGTTTATCTTTTCACAAATATCATGACAATATACCATTAATCCATGATATATTTACCAAGTATGTACTAACGAGGTTGGGCTGGAAATAGCTTACAAGTTACAACATGATTGACCAAGGTCCGTATTCCTGTTAAGAGAGATACTCCTTACAGTGACTTGAAACAAGATTCATTTCAATAGGGGAGATAAACTCATATTACACGAGCATCCCAACATGAGTCATCTTTAAAAATAAAATAAAAAGTTTACCAAACTATTTTTAAGAAAAGGCTCAGCTACTCAATTATATATATATATTTATATGTTTCCGCTAGCCTTCTCTTTCAAGCTTCTACACTCATAGTATTTTCACATACGTAGATGCAACCAAAGACACAGTGTTTCTTAGGAATTAAAGTAATAAACATTTCATAGTCTTCACCGCCAACCTAGAATGCTTCAATCTTACCTCTACTTGTTTTGGCTGATACATATATATAAACCTTCGTCTTCGACGCCAAACTCAAATGCTATAAAATCTTACCCAACTTAATTGTTCCTACCTAATCACTTATTTAGTTTTCATCACTCACATGTACAGTACAAGACATGATTTTGTGGACTCATCCACTGTGCTCTTCCAAACCTTTAATATTAACCAACAACTTTACCAAGCACCTCTTTATATATATTATATATATATAATAAAACTGTTTTTCACTCCATAGTATACTATGACTTAGTTGCAGGTTGATACTCACTAAGGTAAATAAAACAGAACCGAATATGTTTGTATTTGTTGGAATACTCGTCTTTAGTTTGCTATATATATAGTTTCCATCTCAGCATTCAAGTTTACGCTACACTTAATCCTCCTCCTCCATATATTAACCTAATTATAATGATAATACTTAGTAACCTGTCATTCTGCTCTTCTGATCCTTGTTCTAGCCCAGAAGTAGGACTACCTCCTCATGAAGGAAATAATCATAAGAAACCCGGGTTCTTGGCATGCTCATGGAGGATGAGGAAGAAGAAGAAAAAGAAGCAAGAGAGGTGGCGACATCATCATCATCCAGAACCGATAATGGCGGATTCAATCTCAACGGACCTCGCATTACAGGAGTGGTTTGCGAAATCACCATCTGTGGATTGTGGTTCTATTAATAAGCTTAACAGTGTTTCATTTTCTGGGCAGTTTTCATCATTGGAGGAACTTCTGAACAGTAGCGAGCTTACTGCTTCATCAACGGAAACAGAAGAAAGTGGGAGTTACTCTGCAGATTCATCAAGCAGGGACTTGAGTTTGTCACTGGAGAAACTTCTGATGAAAAGAGAGAAGAAGAAGGTTGAAGTAGGGTTATATTCATTGTCTAAAACCAAAAGTATGAGTAGAGAGAGGAAGGTCAGTTTTAGGCTTCCAGAACCTTCTGATATCATCATCTTGAATTCCCCAGAACGTTGAATGAATTATTGAACACTCAGTTTCTGCAGTTTCATTTGAGATCTCTGGCTGAGAGTTTGTAATCAATAAAGGTGAAAATCATTCTACTAATATTATGAGTTATGCCGTGGTCAACAATAAATTATAAGATACCATTACTTATTATTATGAATTTTGATTCACTAATTAATATATGTCTGTCGTCCCAGCTTTTGGGAAAAAGAAAAACAGAATAAAAAAATCTCTGCTAAATCTTGTTCATATATGGAATATAATCTTAAGGATATCTCAGTTAATATTTCTCTCCACTTAATATATCAATGATGGGATCAAATTTTAATGGTTGAGATTTATTCTATGATTGATTATTATTAATCCAACTAGATATATGCATGCAAGGACGTGCGATTTGCCAGGAAACTGTATATAAGAATACAACGTACATGTTTATAACTTGTGTGTTTAATGATAAACCTCCATCTATACCTAAAAGTTAACCCTGACTATTGAGCGAGGGAAAGGGAGGCTGCAATATGATAGAACTGAATTTGGTCTATGAGCTGTTTGCCGTGGCCGGCGGCTCGGCGCGCCACTCTGGAGAACAGCTCGTCGCTGAGGTGCTCGCCAATGTGAGCTTCCACCAGGACTCCGGAGACGGTGCGGCAGCTGTTGGCTAGGGCTCTTCCGACTTCGGCTTCGTCGTCCGGGCGGCTCACCACGAGAGGGCTTCCTCCTTTAAACAGCTCAAGCCTGTTGATCACAAAGGAGCCGTCGGCTTCAACCACCTCCTTCAAGTCTTGCAGGCTTGATGCGTACAGAGGAATGTTGAAGTCGTCTCTTTTTTCACTGCTGATTAATCCCTACCCTCCAAAATTATTCATCCCATCACACTATATGCAATTATACGTACGCTTTATATATACATTAGTAGTTCATATGTACTCCTATGCACTCTTACAAACCTTACGTATTAGATACACATTCATAATACTCCCTCCATTTCTATTTATAAGACTATTTTAGAGAATCCTAAGAAAATCTTAAGAAAGTTAATTATATTACTTTAAGATATTAAAGCTTGTCATTTTTTTTCAAATTATATTGTTTGATTTATGAACTACTATATAATGTAATTAAATATCACATATGATATTATTAAGTAATATAATTAGCTTTCTTAAAATTTTCTTAGAATTCTTCAAAAGAGTCTTATAAACAGAAATAGAGGAATATGTTATGAGTAGATTTACAACTTCACCTAAAAATAATGAAGTAACAATATTAGCGCAAGTAAGCCTATCTTTTTTTTTTTTGAAAATGAAATACTCCTAATTCTAAATGTAGCGACTAAATAATTAATCGGTAGAAATTTAAGAAATTAGTTAAGTAAGTTATTGGTAAAAGAAAAAAAAAGTGTATTGGATTTACTTTTTTTTTATATACATATTGGATTTACTTTAAAGTGCCATGAATGAGAAAATTTAAACTGATAGATAAAATGAATGCAATGAAGGTAGGACGAATATGGAATATACATATATATACCTCCTGAACAAGATCATCCCAGGCATCCTGAAAGTGGGTCCCAAAGAGGAGGCCAGGTCCACCCTGATGAGTTGGGTCGGGTGAGGTCCGACCCAGTAAAACCAAGAACATGGACCCACCGTTCTTGATCTCAAGAGAGCGACATTTGAGAAAGGAAGCCAAGTCAGATTGAAACTGAGACTTGTATGCATTTGCAGTGCTCTCACTTGCTCCATCTATGAACACTCTTCCTTTATTATATTCTCTTGCCCTCTTCTCCATCACACTCTCTGGTATCTATATATATATATACATCCCCAATTAATAGTATTTCAAACAAGGAAACAAACAATACTTTATGGCAGTTTAATTTTCTTTGTTCATTTCATTTTTTTTTTTGCTAATTAAATAAAGCTTTTTGGGAGCAAGTCTTGGAGAAACAGCACGGTTGTTACCATGTTGAACTTTACAAGTTCAAATCTTGAAAACAATGTCTCTACTTGTACTAATTATATACATTTATTCCTCTTCATACACCACCAAATGAGAGCATTGTGCATTAAGCCACTTTTTAAATAAAGTGAATCTTCATAGCTAAATTAATCAAGCCGGCATGTGTGTGTATTAAATATATATATATATATATATATATGAATAAATTATATATCAACTTATAAGTCACACAAATTAGTTTGAATAAAAAATAATAAATATAAATACTTTAAAATAATTTAATTGCTAACTGATTTTATATTTAAGACTGAAGAATATCTATAAAATATTGCATTAACTTTGTTTCTCTTTCATCATTATGTGGGCTTATTATCCGTTTGAATTTTAGGACTTCACTATAATTTTTTGTGTTTGGAATTAGTGGCATGTCTGTTTCTTTTTGTTTTTTTACACATATATTTAATATTTGGTATTATCAGGTCAAATTTGATCATTGTAATTAGAGTATTGACCCAGAGTGATTTTTTTCCATGGTTTAATATTTTTATCTCATTTAAGGAGAAAATCAGACTCTTCTATTCAATAATGTATATTGATTTATATCTATATATAGAATCAATATATATAGTCTTGGAGTGTTTGAGGGGTTCTAACATTTTAACACAAGTCATCAAAGAAAGAAGTGTTGCTTAAAATTAAAGGGATTTCTAGGAAACCTGATAGTCAATCAGAGTGAAAGAGATTAAAGTGGGGATTCTGATCAATAAAAACAGAACAAGAAATCTTAGAAAGAACCAAGAAAGTCAATAATCCTATAGAAAATGTATCGTGTCTTGTACTTTACTACTTTTACTAAACTGGTCAACCCATTAAAATGGTAATGAAGAATTAAAGATATTGTTGGAGATTAATTAATTTTCTTTAATAAATTCATTATTGATAGCATAATGAAAGAAATTAACCAACCAACTAACCTACCTGAGACATCCAATGCAGTGAAAATGCTGAATAGAAGAAATTGATGGACCTCGCCGGGAAAAGCCTCTGGTAGAACGAGCCGGGGACTCCGGCAACAAAGTAAGAGCGGCAGTTGTCCGCGGCGCCAGCAAGGCGCTCTTCTCCGCTAAAACCACCGCCATAATTATTGATAAACAAAGGAGGAAACAACTGGAAGAGGGTATTGAAATCGTTACTTGGGAGATCAGAGAAGAAAGCAGAAAACTCAGGTAGCACAAACCCTAAATCCTGGTAACGCTTGATGAAGTGCTTGATGATAATGTCCACAGTATTAATGGTGTTGCTTCCACATGAACATCCCAAATCCACAACTGTAAATGGGATATTAGGGTTATCGTCAAGCTGTACTTTGTCTAGGGTTTCTTTGAGAAGATGAAGTACAGACCTAGCATGCATGGCCTGCAAAAAAAAAAAAAAAAAAAACTCATAATTAAGTTTCATAACATAAAATCATGCATACAAAAAAATCGAGAAGAGTTTTTTTTTTTTTTTTAAAGAAGAAGAAGAAGAAGAAGAAATATGGGAGATAATCAAAAAGTTGGATTTAATTTGGTCCTAATTTATAAGAGCTCAATATCTTTTGTTTTCTAAATTTATAATTTTTTCTTTAAAATACCCCTATTGATTTTTATATATTAGAAGTTTCCATCAAGAGATGGTTTCAATTCGAATTAAAAGAGGATATTTAAATGAAACCAAAATTTTACTAATTTCTTTAATCTCAGCAAATAAGTTTTCTAGCTCCTATATTAAGTAGGAGAGTGAGTAATAAATAAATACCTGAGCTTGAGAATTGTTGGCATAGCTAGCTTCTCCTTTTCCACCCTTCATGCTAAGCAATCTCTCCAAGTTCCTACTTGATACAGCATCATTATTATTTACTCCTTTTGCAGGCACCATTGGAGGTGAGACCTTAAGCTTTCCCAAAATCACAGACAAACAGTTAAATATATAATGACAGGAAGAGGAGGAAGATGACCTGTTTCTATATATATATATATATATATTCTGCAGCTATATATAATTGTCTGTGTGTGTGTGTGCCGGTCAAAAACAAATTGTGTCTCTCTGTCTATGTGTGTGTCTAATATATCCTCTATCGGTCCTATTTATAAAGTCTAATTGATTTTTTTTTAAAAAAATCTTAAAAAAATTAATTATATTACTTGATCATATTATAAGTTGTGTTTTATTATATTATATATTAGTTTATAAGTTAAACAATATAATTAAAAAAACGATAAATATTAATATCTTAAAGTAATGTAATTAGTTTTCTTAATTTTTTTTTAAAAAAATTAACTAAACATTGTAATTAGAACTGGAGGTAGCGTATGTTAGCATCTTTAAGTCAATAAAAAAGACACTAGAAACTAGATTAAGCTGGAAGAAAAAATGGTTTGCATACCAGAGTTGGTAATTAATCATTCTTTTCTTTATCGTATATATGAATAAAAAATAGTTAAACTTATTAAATTTATCATACAAGTGATATTTAATAATAGCCACATTAACTAAAGTAAACTCCATATCTTTGGAGAGTAATTAATACTTATTTTTTAATTTTGCCCATCAATTTGAACTGTAGCTCCTTGTGTTTTCCTCTTGCCTGTAAAGCATAATTTATTATGGGTAAAATTGGAGAAAATTTTAGTTTAAGACATATTTAATGAATTAACTTTCATGTATTGGTTCTGTATTCTGATGAATTGGTTAAAGATTTATATTGTAAATGGGATGGGGAATATATTAATTATTAAATATAGGCATATGTGTGGGGGCAAAATATATATATATATATATATATATATATTCAATCTCTTTAAAAACAATCAAATGACTAAAAAAAAAAAAAAGACCAATACATTTCAGTCGATGCCTTGTAATAAACAACAAAGGATTGACATGGTTTGTAAAAGTTGGGCTAAACCGAAAGTGTTATTTTTGTGGTAATCAATTATAACATGGGTCCTTCAACAAGTTATTATGTCTAAGAAACCGATGAATTTGATAGGTGACAGTTTTTCTAAAAAGTTGGGCTAACCGAAAGTTTTGTAACTTTAGAAATGTTAGTTGATTGATCTGGTTTAGAAACTAAAGGAAAATCTAATTGGAGAGATTGTCAAAAAGACTCAATGGTAGAGGGATAGTTGAATTGAAGGAGCTAGCCACTTCTTATTCATAGGGTCAGAGTGACCACTCTTTAATTAGGAGGGTGTGATTAATTTTCTAATTTGACTTTATTTGCTTCTCAATTATAAATCTAAAATAATTGATTTGTTCTTATTTAATTAGGTTCTTCTTTCTAACTAAATTGTTTGATTCATTAACCCTATGTTTGGATGGAAAGAAAATTAGAGAAGAAAGAAAATTAGAAGAGAAACTCCTAAAAATAGTAAATTTCCTTATTATTTATAAAAGTTTTCAAACCTCATATTCATTTTTTTCTCCTTTCTCCCTACTTTTCTTCTCATCCAAACATAGCATAAAGGAGGACTTGAGCCAAAGTCCAACAGAAAATTTATCGGAATCATACCTCTATGATCATTCTTGGAAACACTCTTACAATTATAAACTTCAACTCAATATATTTGAGTCCCTACTACTTAATGACCAACCTTTTCACTTTGTATTATTTTAATATGGTAAGGAATAATTATCATATTGTCTTGATTACTCTCTCTTTTTTTTAATGAAAACTGGAATTTATTAATGCCACAAAAAGGAGATTCTACAGTAAAGCAGCAAATCTCATACTATTATCCTTCTCTTCCAAAAGGTAAGTTGGTGGGTGAAAAAGGAAAGTAAAATTCTCTACAATAGCATGAGTTAAATCGTCAGCTAGAGTATTTTGATCCCTAGGAAAGTGACAAATCAAAATCTACTAGCTCTTAGACATCTATAATATGGCATCCTCAATAACCTCTCTAAAGGGGTGAGAGTGGTCACAACCCCTACTTAGCATATTAACTGTCTTAACACAATCTATATGAATAGCTACTTTTTGATCTTCTTTATTCCAACATATCTTGAAGGCCTTGAATGATCGCAATGACTTCTGCAATAGCTGGAGGTACGAACATGAGTTGGCATATGAAACTACATATCCATGCCCCATCCTTGTCTGAGAGAACACTACCGCATCCACTTCTTCCCCCTTGTAGAACTGAGGCATCTACCTTCAGATTTAGAAACCCCTGTAGTCATCTTGGGTAATTCTTTCCCCTCGGTGTTGCTTGGAGTAGAATTGGCAATTTGTTGTTAAATCTCTATCCTAGTTAGCCTTGAAGAGGCTCGAATTTGTATTAGCGAAATTACTGCCTATATCCTCACCGAACAGCTTCTTACATCTTGATGTCTAGATGTCCCAACAAATATAACAAAACAAAATGGCTCATTATATTTTCGTGGTGAACTCCCTGCCCGCTTCATGCTAAAGATTCCATTGTAGCCACTCTATACCTCTAAGCATTGTGAACTTGTCCCATGATGTAGGTGCTACAACAGAAGTCCAACATTCCCTCTCATTGTTGTAGTCCGTTAAGAGGTGCATCAAGTCTTCTTCCTGGTCACATCCAATCGGACACATAGCCAACTCCTCGATACCCCTATGAGCTCTCAATTGTGCTATATGAGTGCGACCGTGTGCAAAGGTCCACATGAAAGTCTTTATCTTCTCGAGTACCGGCCACCTCCACAGCAACCTCCAAATAGATTCTCCCATCTGGTTTGTACTTGCACAAAGAAAGAGATATGCTAATTTTACATAAAACCAACCATCCAAAGATGGCTTCTAATAGTACCTATCCTCACCTCCCACCTCCTGGGGAGGTTTTCCACACAAAATTTGGTTGACGACATGAAGTTGCAGACATTTGTTCTACTTGTCTTTGTCCCATTCTCCCCACGAATCCACATAATCAGAAACTCTCTCTCTATTGTTCGTAAAAGCTTTATATTATGGGACAAGTTCGACCAAGGGTTTGTTGGCTTCTGCCAGTTATCAAACCAAAAGGATGTCGATTCACCATTGCCAATTTTAATTCCTACACTATTCAGAAATTTTTCCTAAATGTCACATTCCTCTCCAACTGAAATATGCCCCTTACTTCTTCTGTATAATAGGTCTGAATCCCTCTCCCATGTTATATTTATTATGTAGCACCTTTACCCAAAGTACATCCCTATTATTGAGGGGATTCCAGCATGACTTTATTAGGAAAGCTTCATTGTGTTTACGCAAACCCTTTATCCCTAATCCCCCATCCTTTTTTCTCTGACACATGATCTCATGCAACCAGATGTAGCTTCTTTCCCTTCTCATTGTCTCCCCAAAGAAATCTTCTACTCTACTTCTCTAATTCCTTGATCACTCCTTTGGATAGGAGCATAGTTTGCATATAGTATGAAGGCAATGCCATTAGGACAACTTTAATCAAGGTAGTTCTTCCAGCAACATTCAAGTAGCCTCATTTCTATCCGCTAGTTGTTTTGAGTTTTTTCCAACATTGGGGCGAATACTATATTTGATGCTCTCTTATGAAGTAAAGGGATTCCAAAGTATTTCCCTAGGTCCCATGTCAATCCCACCCCCATACTCTGGCTCATAGTTAAAGCTCTAGACATGTGTACATTCCTTGAGAAACAAACTCTAGTCTTGCATTAGTGCATTTTCTATCTAGAAGATCTATAGAAAGCCTTCAAACAATCCATCATTCCTTCCATTGTCTTTTTGAGGCTTCACCAAACAAGATGAGATCATCGACAAAAAACAAATGTGATATTAGTGGACCTCTCCTTCTCAACTGAATAGGCTTCCAAAGTCCATCATTGATGGCAGCTTTGATAATATGGTTCAACCTTTCCATACATAAGGTGAAGATGTATAGAGAATAGGATCTCCTAGTCGAATACCCCTAAAAGAGGTAAATGTTTTTGTGGCCTCTTCATTCCATAGAACCTAAAAAGATTGTGTTGTAATGAATGCCATTATTGCCTCACACCATTTCTCTTCAAAACCGATAGCCCTGATAGTGTCTATGATAAAAAAAAACCATTCAAGCCTATCATAAGCTTTTCAAGGTCCCCTTTTATCGCCATGCATCCCTTCATTCCTTTCTTGGCTTTCATGCTATAATGGTGTTGTCACTACTCTGTCTCCCTGCTATGAAACTGTATTGATGATCTCCCACAATTTTCCCCATTATGGCTCTTAGACAACAACTTATAATTTGGTAATGATCTTGTAGCTTACATTGAAGATGGAGATAGGTTTGAAATCTTTGATAGTCTTCGAGGCTTCCATTTTAGGTATAAGGACAATATTGGTATTTTTTATGTCCCTCACCTTAGATGAATCCTCAAAGAATTCCCTCACTAATTGGCAAATGGAGGTGCCAACCAAGTTCCAGTATTCATGGTAGAATACAACCTAAATCCCATAAGGGCCAGGTGCTTTAAAATCTCCAATATCAATAGTAGCAATCTGGATCTCCTCATCAATAATAACTACCTGGATCTGATCTAATTCCTCTCTAGTAAAATTAGGAAATAGAGATCGAGTTCTAAATTCCTATGTCTCTGTAATTCCAGTCATGAAAAGATCTTTGTAGTACTTGGTAGCAATATCTTTAAGAATAACTTGATCGTAAACCCATTCCCATTTTCTTTCTTGAGACCTTCCATCTAGTTTCTCCTCCTTTTGAAAGTAGCAGTTTGGTGGAAAATTTTGCTATTTTTATCTCCCTACTTCAACCAATTACATCTTGATTTTTGGTACCACATCAATTCCTCCTGTGCAATTACTTTATTATACTCTCTCCAGAGTTCCTTCTCTACTTGAACTAGGTATTGGTTATCCCGTCAGCTACTAGATCTTTCTACTCCCTCAATCCTCCTTAAGATATTCTTCTTTTTTGTAACCAAATTCCCCACCTTGCTTTTATTCCAATCCCTAGTTGTAGCCACAAAATTTTCAATTTTACAATTTCAATTATTAGTGCTCCAGCTCTCTTTCATAATTTCAGCAAAACCATCCTCCAAAAACCAAGTGGCTTGACACCAAAAGGGGTGATTATGACACTTGTACTTAGTCTCAGGAGAACTTTTGAGAAGGATCGGTCTAGGATTAGAGCCAAACTTGTTTAAGTGGTACACTTTGGATAGCAGATGTTGACGACTCCACTCAAGGTTGGAAAAGGCCTAATCAATATTCTCCTTAAGTAAATCACACTCCCATGTGTATCGCTCTCCCACCACATTCACTTCCCTCATATTAGACTGAGTAATGCACTCCTTGAATTGTCTCATGGGTCTACAATTTGGTTGAGACCCTCCTTTGTTGTCCTCTGTTGATAGGTATGCATTAAAATCACCCATCACAATCCAAGGCTTGTCCACCAAGCTACTAATATCTATGATCTCCCTATATAGGCTTTGCATGAGATTGTAGTTCGGCTCCACATGCATACTTGTTAGCAAAAAGTCCCCCAAATTATGAGTAGGTAGAATTCTGAGGTGGATAGCTTGGGTAGAAGGAGAAATATAGTGAATAGAGAAATCTTTTGTATTCCATAAGATCCAAATGCCTTCAACATATCCCGTGGCTTTCAACCTTAACCACATATTACAACCTAGCTTATGAATGATTCTACCTGCTTTATTTCTACTAACACGAGTCTTAGTGATGATAACAAAAAATTTGGATTAAAGACAAGGAATCACTGCCCTGAATCAGAAAGCTCTATGACTTCACGTCTCCAAAGACTCCATCCTGAGTTTCAAGCCACATGTCATTTTGATCTGGTATATCATTGTTGCTTTGTATTGTCTGCTGCCTTGATGACAGGTCCGGAGGTTTTCCAGGTTCAATCATTTGATTTTCTAACTCTTTGTGAGTGTTGTGCATGTACTGCTTTGATGAAATTTCTACCTTATGCATATATGTCTGTGTTCTGAGTTGTCTCATTATGATCCGCCACCTCTATTGCTTGGTTGAAAGCCAAAGGCCCCCTTTCAATAAAGACCCGAAGACAAGTTGATGCGCATGATCCTTTTTTTCTTTAGAATTGGGGACACAAATTTTAGCCTTGACAGTGTTGCTCTTTTTTTCTTGTTCACAAACTTCCTCCTTTTTGGGCTTATGGGGCTACTTGTTTGTGGCCCATTTTGACCTATCACTACTTTACTCTCCTTGTCCTCTTACGTGTTTGCCTTCTTTTTTAACGGTATTTTTGGTTTCTCCTTTTCGTTTTCCTCTTGCTCCTTTGTATTCTTTATATGACTTTGACCACTCTCTTTAGGATCAGCCTCATCTGCCACATATGTCTTAGGATTCTACATCTTCTTTTATACTTGGGAAGGTTCAGTTGCTTCTTTTTTTTCTCCACTGGGTCATACCACATTTCTTTGCAATTGGGATAGTATTCTCCTGTGGTAGGGCCTTCGAATTAACTTCACATAGCACATCATACTGTGAGCCAATGGATCTACCTACTTGATTACCTGATGTACATACAATACTAGCCAATTTTTGTCATAGTTGCTTGTCCAATTCAGCTTTTGTGGGACGATGCCTAGCACTTGATGTGACCTTCATCCATTCTCCAAATGCTTCTTCCACTAGAATAGTAGGAATACTGAATGCAGGTTGTTTTCTGTCCCTTCTAATTTTGGTCTGTTTGGCCGTAGACATAGTCACACTTTGGCTTGTTGACTCTATTTGGTTCTAAACTCCCTCTTGACAAGCCTATTTGACATGTCCGTATAACCCACAATTAAAACATATTCCCTCATATTCTATCATGTAGATCCAACTACGGAGAACAAACTGAGATTGGAGCTGCTTGTTTAAATCCAATTCAACGCCCATTCTAGCAAATTCCCCCTCTCCACTACATGTTGATTGTTATCTTTTTGCGCTAGTGCATTGAGGTTGACCTTGAGTGCCTCCCCTATAAGATTGCATATCTCCAGCATACACTTTTCTGAGTACACATGCATTGGTAGAGTAGGAACCCTAACCCAAATTGCTACCTTGCGCACTTTATTACAATAGGGATTAAAATTGAGACTCCATCTCTGAACAGCAAGGTAATGGCCCTAAATGAGCCACGGTCCGTCATACAAGAGTTTAGAGCACAACGCTTCTTCTATTGTTCTGAAGACAAAATAGTTGTTAGGAAGATAAATAATCTCAAAGTTTTCAGAACGCACTAACCGCTTAATTATGTCGTTCATCACAGCAAGGCTAGTCTTTCTGCCTAGATGATCATGATAAGTGCATCCTTCCATGGCCTACATAGATCCTTAAGGCGATCATCTGAGATCTGTAGTTTTGGAAGAGAATCCATCATTTTCTTCTGTTTGTCCATTAGTTCCAGGGCAGTTTATTGCTCCTCTAGTAACCACTCCTTCATCTTCTCTTATAGGCTTTTGTCAGAAGCTTTTTCTTCATTTCCCAACAACTTTGCTTTATACAAGAGATGGGTTCTTGATGGATTTTTAAGTTTAGTCCTTTAATGGAAAGAACTTGTATCCTTTGACTTTTGTGTATTTTCTTCCGCCGATGTCTTGCCCTTGTTGGGTTGTTCATGGTTATCATCAACATTGCTCATAGGTGTATCATCTGGCATCTTTTTGATGTTTTGTCCCAAGATGGCATCCTCATTCCGTGCTCATCATAGTGATAAGCAATTAATTTTTCATCACTGTGATGAGATCTTAACTGTTCAAATTTTAATCTAAGCGGTTCATATTTAAAATTTTTAATTTGTGATTTTTTAAATAATAAATTCATTTTTATAAAAAATGGTAGTTATAAGATTGTCTTTATTTTTAATTCTACATATAATATAAAAATTTGTTTTAAATAAAATAATTAAATTAAATTAAATTAAATCCAAACCTTCCAAATTCAATCTAATGGTGAAAATAGTTCATGAACACAATTTTGATCATCATCTTATGATCATTTTATGTTGTGCTCCCCCCCCCCCCAAGATGTCATCCTCTTTGGAAGCAGATACTCTCAGTGGCGTTTATCTCCTCTTCCATCAGAAGCTTATCCCATCCATCCAAACAATCTGAAAGTTCACAAATACTGGGGGAAAGCTAATCTTAGATCATTTGGATGGACCAAATTGAGACGCTGAGGGATACTAAGGGAAAGTGCCGCTGGGAGAAACTGAACCCACATGCACGATCTGTTGCAGCCTTATTTTTCTATTATTAATCCTTTTTTAGGAAAACAGTACCCATGTCCCAAAAGTGTTATTGTAGATTCCACTATCAAAAATCACTAATTATCTTATTAATATAAATAGACTGATTAATATAAGCACATATACTTCTTCCCCTATCAAAACAGTAATAATAATAACTTGAATACCTCCCAAGAGAGGTTTATATGTGTGCCTGTCCCATTACAGAATATAACCATATCATTAATATTAGGTTAAAGTATACTATTAGTCCTATAAATTTTAAATGAGGTATATAATTTGGTCTTCAACTTCTTAAAGTATACTTTTAGTCATATAATTATAACATCGTTAATGTTGCTAACGGAAAACTCAAATGACGACTAATATCATTTAATTACACAAATTTTAGATATTTTTCAATTTACCCATATTTTAAATTTAAGATTAATAGCATGTAATTACACATTTATCACTTAACTTTACACCGTTATCACTTAAGTTTGTCTTTTCTGTTAGCAACATTAACAATGTTAAAATAATAAAACTAAAAGAATATTTTCTTTTAAAGTTAAGGGATTAAAAGTATACCTTAGGTAAATTTAAAAGACTAAAAGTATAATTTAGCTTTAACATTATATCATATATCCCCACCTATCCTATATATGTATTGATTTAGGGGTTTAGGTATGTAATCTTATGTAAAATTTTATTAATGAGATACACTTAAAGAGTGTCTAGAATTTAACCAATATTTTCTGTTTATACTATCTTCATGTTATATCATGCGTGACCTCTTTTTCTTATTCATCCTTTCTCTCATTGACTCTCCCTCCGTCCATAAATAAGAACATCTTTAACTAATTTTAACTCATTTTTTATCTATATTATTTACATCTTATATTTTTATACTCCCTCTTCTCAATAATATAAGTCAATTTTAGAAGAATTCTTGATCCACAATATAATTCACTTAGATATTATAATTAAATACTTATTTGTCAAATTTTCCAATGTAATTAATGTTTCAAGTTAACTCTATTCTCTATATCTCTCTCTCTTTATTTAAAAGCCTCATTTAATTACGGTATAATTGAAAAAATAATAATTTAAAACAGATTTAAATAGTTAACTATAATTTCTTATTTCTTATAAATTAATTAAAGTAATTCATATTGTAAATCGAAGATAATATGACTAAGTGTGGGCCAATTTGAGTTAATGTTCACAAAACACATTTACACAATTTGAAACAAAACTCCTTTCATATATACTCTCTCTTATTCTTATTATAAAATATCAAGTAACAATCTTCACAAATCAATAAAAACAGTTAAAAGTATTAAATATAAATAATTTCTAATATCACCTTTATTAATTCACTGAACTCTAATAATATATTTATTATTACTCTCTCTCTCACTATCCTTATTAAATATGGGTCAGCATTAAAAAAATATTTGATACTCTTTAAAAATAAGTAAGTACTCTATAAAAAAAAAAATTAAGAGCACTTGTTAACCAGTGTCTTGTGATAAAGACCATAAGGAGTATATATTTACACATTGTACACTGTAAATCACGTTAAAACATCTTCTAACATTAATCTAGCCCATCATAGTATAAAATCGAAGGGCATTTGATTGACGGAACATAATTTGTTCTGGCAAAAAAGAGAGAGAGAAGGAATATTGTTTGTTGAGGGAATCTGCAAATTGTAGTGGGATGGTCAAAAAGATACGCGGTAGTTAACAGTTATTTTCAATCTCTGCACTTTTCTATTTTCCTTTTGTTGACCAGTTGATCAGTATAAAATATTGGGAATGTTATTCTTTTTTGTTTGACTTTTGATGTTTGGTGCTTTATTAACGGACTTTTCCCCCTTCATGGTATATATAGGCATGTAATAGATTCAAAAAGCAATGCTTGTTTTCACAAATACGTGCCACACACAGTCTCTCTCTCTCTCTCTCTCTCTCTCTCTCTCTCACAAATATAGTAATATATTTATATTTTGTGTGTGTGTGTGTACAAAGTAATGTGTCGGTTGTCGCATGAATATGGAACATATTACCTCTGATCATGGAAAATTTCATGTAAACAGGCGGGAAAAAAAGGTTCTTTTTTTTTTTTTCTTTTACTTGTTCTCATTCAATTCATTTTTTTCCATAATATTTTTATCTGACCTGGTTTTTTTAACTCTAGTAAGCAGAATTGTGTTCATTAAACCAAGCTCTTTAAATGAAAATTATGAGTAGACTTGTTATTAAAAAAATTATGTACTATCAATTAAGACTGCAGCTAATGAAAATTAGTCTAGTAGGCAAAGCATGACTTATGATACAAACACCTTTACAAGATTTTTTTCAACTTTAATAGTTTCCTTTCAGACTTGTACAGATCAATTCTTTTTTTTTTTTCAAAAGATAAAACCAGGTATGATTTATGAAGATGAAAAAAGATGATGTCATCATTATCTTTAGTGAATAAAGCGCCTTGAAGAATGAAGAGCCAATGAATCAAACTAAAGATTATTTCTGTATTTAAATTTGCACTTTTTTGCACCTTTTCTTCGGTGTTTTTGGTTGGCCTTCAAAGGGAAAATGAACTCAGACATCTAACGCTTATTCTAATCATTTAAAACCCAACAATAATCTCTGCTTGCAGATAATATTTTCATTGACAAACCAATGAAGAAATAGAACAATCCCTAGATCACGGTTTCTAGACAAACTGGCTTCAAGCACTAAATTTACAAGAAACACACAGCTTATCACAATTGACACTAAGCTGAATTTTTTAAGCATTTTGATCAAGAGTTTGATCCATGACAGTGTGTATAGAAAGGGATTCATGGCTAGAACAAAAGCCCTTTTAGAAAGTCTAGGGTGAGAGGATTAGTCTGCCGAGGGCAGATACCCTAGTCCCACCCAAAAGAAAAAAACAGAAAAGAGGACTGTTACAAAGAAAACATTTTACATTTCCAGCATTCTAAGAGGACTACAATACGGTATATATAATTTATTAGCTCGGTGATATCCTGATAATGTTATTAGTGGGCCTAATGCGCCTAAAGACCCAAAAAGAATCATAAAAAACAAAATAGCTATCATAAAGAAGACTAGGCAAAAAACTAAACCAAATCACAGCTTCACCTACATATTTTACATCAAAACAGACTCGAGCTTGCCTAGAGTCTGAAAGCTACAAACCTGCATGGACACAAAAGCTCTGTCACGACCAAGAAGCATACTTGGAAAAGCAAGAGTTGACATCATTGTCAACCAACCATAGATATCAACCAGGACAAGAAAATTAAAAGAAAGAATTATAGGAGGGGAATCCGAGTTTATATTCTGCTTGGCCACAGTATACATATGCTTCAATATATCCAGTGATGGATCGCATCAGACTTTATCACCAAACCAGGAAGGAGGATAGGATGGAAACAAGAGAAGAAAACATAAGAAGGATAACTATAACAAAGGTTTTCAAGTGTAACGGTAATAAAAAAGACAGCAAGCTAGACTCCCTTGCTCATGAAGAAAGCTTAGAAAATGAGTAAGCCTTCCTAAATCTAGCAAACACCCGGGGTACCCCCGGCGCCTTTTTCCACCAAAAAAAAGAAAAAGTTCTCTACTGTGGGAGAAGCAGAACTGTAAAATAAACAGAAGCAAAATTTACAAATATGCAGACAAGTATATAGTACCCCCACTTACTATAATCACCTCTAAAACTTTCATCAACAAGACTTTAGTAATTTGACATGGAAGTGCTTTCTTCAAAAGATTTCCCAAAAATAATACTCCCTCTAGTTCTAATTATAAGGCCTTGTTGACTTTTTTGAAGAATTTTAAAAAAGCTAATTACATTACTTTAAAATATTAAAATTGATCATTTTTCTTTAAACTCTTTTATTTAACTTATGAACTAATACATAATATAATAAAACATAGCATATAATATGTTAAAGTAACTTATTTTGCTTCCTTAACTTCTCCAAAAAAAGTCAACCAAACCTTATAATTAAAATCGGAGGGAGTATTAGTGATAATGTTTATCAATTCCTATTTGTCCTATCACCCAACACCTCTAAATAAAATGAGAAAGAAGTTCTCACAATTATTATATTCAAGGGCTTTCTTACGAACATGGCAAAAGGAAGGGCTTCTTATGAGCAGATAAACAAACAAACAAAAAAAGACGACAAATTAACAAATACAGGGCCAGATAATCACCATGAAATAGCCAAGAGCAGGAAAATCATGGTGCGGTAGGACAGCATCAACTGGTAACAGGCTGAAATAATTTTTTGACTCCATCATAGAACCACCTAGAAAACAAAACAGACCTCGAGTCAGAATATCGAGGACAAACTATAATTTTCACTGCTAAAGATACAAGAAAGAAGCCATAAAACAATATGAACATATTAATTAGGATCAAAAGTGTCTTGATTATCAACAGGATGAGCATAACACCACTGGGTTTGCAACATCAACAGTATTCCTTTATGTGCACAAAATGTGCGAAAAAAGGGAGAAATGCGATTCAGAACACACATACACAAAGGTGAGAAACATAGTTACAAAGAGAAAGAATATTCGTAGGTTAAACAATCAAGTGAAGAATATTCCCAGTTTATTACTGCCTGAATGAATTTAAAAAATGATAAACTTTATACATTGAATACAAAACAAAACAAAACAAAAAAATTTTGAATGATAGATAAATTTAGAATCAGACCTGCAAAGGAAAATTGGCTTAAGTCTAGCACTTTCCTCCGGTTCTAACCCTCTTCGTCTATTGTTTTCTTGTTGAAATTTATCAGACGGGAGGACTTCACAGGGACCTTGAATGGAGCCAACCATTTCAGTTCTATCACTATTAGATTCATATACCTTCAGCAAAAAAAATGAAAATGTATCAGTAAGATAATTTCCATATGTCCAAGATGGAACAGAAACTGATTACAAATAATTTAGTCTTTAAGGAATACAAAATTTATGGAGTATAAGCCCATTCATGACCTAAAAGGAAAAACAATGATGGTTTAAATCCATGACTGACAGCTCGGATGCCAATGACAATCTTCCACAAACACATGCATCAGCATCACTCTTGGGAAAGAGAAATATATGGGATTAATACACCGATAATAAATTACCTCATTGACTTCAGATATACATGGATGAGGGATATTCCCTGGTAAATCACCAGGAAAGTAGCACGTTGTCACATTTACCCACTTCAACCCAGTTTTGCTATCTTCAAACATAGACTGCAAAAAAATTAGGGAAAAGCTTTCAGATTGCTAATGTCCAAAAAATTAAAGATTGTTTCACACAAATGTGGAAATATAAATCAAATCTCAGAGAAACCAAAGTGTATTGCTAAGACATGAAACATCCTCTAATTCATCTACATATTAAAATCTTGAGTAAAATTCTACAAGTGAAATTAATTGCAAAATTAGAGTTATACCAATAATTTTCTTACCTGCAGTTTCGATGGAATTAACTTGCCATGACTGGATTTAAAAAGGGCATGATCCTGCAGCCTATATGTAACTCCATTAACTTGACAAGATTGGTAAAACCTTTTCTCATCAACAAGTTGTACAAGATCACCAACCCATTCTACTGCATGTAAGCCATCCGAATATAATGCAGTGCATTGTTTACCTTCAGCATGTGTTTCAGAACTTTTATCAGAATTTGCTAGAGCAACATATTGGTCATCACGTTTGATATCATATATCAAACTTTCTCCCCCATGAGATTCCTTTCTGTTATTATCTGTCACACTATTGTCACTGTGTTTATATAATGAAACTTCAGCATAGTTTGATGGTGGTGTCAGTTCAACTTGTACATTTGTTGACACTTGCAAGTTGTCAGGTTTAACTGACTCAGTTAATTGAGGAAATACTTCTGGTTCTGAAGCAAAGGTTCTCTCTTTAGACGTAGATGACTCAGAAATTATTTGTTCAGCAGAACTCTCACCTGGCAAGCCAACAGAAGGACTAAAAGCTGCACTAAGGGATTTTATTGAGACATTTGGGTCAGGCTTCTCATTCTTGTGTTTGCCACTGGACGTGTCATCTTGCATTTCTTTTGTATCAGGGATCTTGGAGACAGATGGAAGCTCAGCATTCTTATTGTTACTGGTGGCATCAATTGAAACAGAGCCTCCATTTGTTGGTAACTCAAGTGAGCTGACCTTTAGAGCTGCAACTCCAGTTTTCTTCTCTGAGGATGGTTGGACTCCACCCGTGTTAGAGGGAAGTTTTGGTGGAGTGTTTGCAGACCTCATGACACGACCATATTTTGGAGGCAAAGCCTTTCCACCACTTAATGTCAAGCACCTCATGCAGTGCCACTCACCTCTGGGAATTCCTCTCAAAAGTGATGGCTGCAAACACTTCAAGTGAAACCCTTTTTCACAAGCATCACAAAGAAGCACAGTATCCACTTCATTGACCGTGAGATCACACATCTGGCAAGTAAATGCTTTATTCATATAATCCCTTGATGGAGGAGTCCATGTGGGATGCTCCGGAAGCTTTGGCTGTAATAGTTTCTGGACAATCTTTGCAATTTCAGAGTGATTATTAGGAAGTGAAGGAGGCTGAGTAATGTTCATGCCCTGTAATGGTTGGTGAAAGCTAGACAAATTTCCAGGTGCTGTTTGAGTTGCTAATGGTTTATAGCTCTGATCCCTTGCTATTTGTGAAGCAGCTCTTGGCCCAGTTAGGTCACCCATTCCCTCAACTTTTACAGGGTTATGTCCAGTCACTTTGTTTTCTTGTGCACTTCTAGAGAATGAGGCAGATTGAGTTTGAGTTTGTATTGACCATGTTGGAGCATTCACCAATGGTTGGTTTGATGAAGAGTTTGCTACATTTTAAAATTTATCAACATTCAGAACCCAATTCTACAGTTGAAATGCATCAATGCACACAATTTTAAGATAAACAAACAGCAAGCTACCAATTTTTCAGGGAACGGAATAAAGGATATTACAAGCAAAACAAAAGGGTCAATGGCCAGATAACACATAAATTAAAGCTTCCACAAACATTCACCCATATTAAAAAATACAATTAAAAAAGAAAATAATAGCCAATAGAAGAGCAACATTTATTCAATTCAATACACTTGAGTCATTCCTTCACAGTTCTTAAAGGCGTTCTAACATAAAAGATGCTTTCAACGCATCCAAGAAAACAATCTGAGTGTAGATTATATCAAACTAACTAAGTAGATATGCTCATGGTTTTTTGAAGATGCAGATAAAAATTATGCAAACATAACCATTTCACAACATATAATAAAAGGAAAATCCAAGTTGACAATTCGATATGCTCTCCCATCTATGCATATTATAGTCAAAAATAAAGAATCATGAATTAGGCATTCTTCAAAAGTAAATGTAGCCTCCTCATATCAAGGAAAAAGTGAGGGAGTCAAATGGAGTTTCAAGGGATGTTACCTTGAGCATGCAGCAAATAAGGCCCACTTGATCCTCCATCAACTCTGAATTGTGGTTGTTCAACTTTAGGCGATGTTATTGAAGATGAATTTCTACCCAAGTGACTGCTAGGCATTCCACCAGAAACTATAGGTGCTTTTACTTCACCAGTAGTTGATTGATATTGCAAAGCAGCAGAAGATCCTGCAGAAACATGAGTCACGGGAGAAGCTATGGTGCCAGAAGAAGAGAGTCCTGTGTGGCTTGATTTGTCCAAGGGCAACACTCGAACAGCGTGAGATGGCATACGGTTTTCAACCATTCCACCACCCATGCCTGTTTGCAATGGCTGAGAAGTTGACGGAGCAGAATGTTCAGGAAGTTTCTTCGACTCTTCCATCTAGGAACCAAGAAGATACAATTTGTAAGAGAACAAAAGATAAAAATCATTAAAAAAAAAAAAAAAAAAACACACACACACACACAGAGTGAGAACGGAAGTGTTACTCTCACATGGGCACCTAGCACCGCAGCATATAAATCAATTGAGAGAAGCAAAATTTAAGATTTTTAAACTATACATATTGCAGTAAGAACAAATGTCTTTCAATTTTGACGAATTGAAATAAGACCCACAATTTAACTTCAAACTGACACGTTAAAAGATTAACAAACATATCAGACTGCATTCAACAAGAGTACTCCTTCACGTTGAGAATTACCTTCAACTTGGAGAGTGAGAACCTTTCGGTTATAGACATCTTTGGAGCTTGAAACCCTAATCTCTGATCTTTAATCTTCCCGTTCAATCCAAGATCCTCGATCACAGTCCCCACAGCTTCCCTCGCCACAATATCCTTGGGGGCCATCCCTTGACACAACTCCACTAACTTCATCCTCGCTTCCTTCATCAACTCCATCTCCACATTGGTGGGCCTCTTGCCACCTCGCATTGCCGCCATAGTCGACAAAACCAGCACAATCTCTGCCACTCTCTTCAACTCCCCGTTAGATGCAGCAGCATCAGCTGCTTCAACCTTAGGCTTCTTGGCCAATTCCTCACCCCCACCATTCTCAATCGGCCTTTTCACCGGCAGGTCCTCAGATCGGGTCTCCTCCGGCGGTTCCATTCCCTCAGCAACCATCGCCAATTCCATGACCGACACTTAAACCGAAGAAGAGAAACTGAGAAGTACGGCCGTGAGGAGCGAGATGAAGGGGGAGAGAGAGATAGGTGGGGAAGAAACCCTAGAGAAGAGACAGAGTGATGGAGGAGGGAAGACGAAGGAGGAGGAAAAGATTTGAAAAGGAAAGGGTAATTATATATAGGTTTTGGCGGGTAATTTTGGGGGAGAAGGAATTCGTAATAGGGGTGAGTTTTGATTTGAGAGAGAAAACAGGTCGAGTGGCTGAGCAGAGCGAGGGCGATACCGAGATTTGGAGAGAAAAGGAGGACTTATAATGTCCGACTCGGATGACTCGGACTTAGACTCGCCGAGTACTGGAAACAAATAAATAGGAAAAATACTAGTTGTTCACAAAAAGCAACAATAATTGCGTCAAGATAATATATTTTAGTGAAAATTTGATCTCTCTTCCACTAATTATGATACGACATAGTATTTTAAATCAGGCGATTGCTTCTATTTTTTTTATTTTAATCAAAATAATTTATCTTTACTTTTGAATTTTATATTATTTTTTTATAAATTTTAAATTGTATGACTGATTTTTCGTAACTTAATTAATCATTCAATTAATTAATAATTAATAACTTTTTTATGACAATAAACCTTTTGGCCAATGATAATAAAGTTTAACAATTTCTTTTGGCAAATAATTCTCATAAAACCCGAAGGAAGCAAATATATAATTGTTCTTTTTTTTTTTTTGGGTATCATAATCGATTTAAACACATAAATATGTAAACATCAAATTAGAGAATCGAAATCTCATCTAAACATAGCAAATATTACCTCTTGATATGAAACAATAGTGAGGGTTTACCTTTGGGCTTTGGTTGAAAGTGAATACTTTTTACACATTCTTTTAATACTTATCTTTGTGTTAAAAAAATACTTGTCTTCATCAATTTGATATAAGGACTGAGGAAGAAAGTGGTACATCATTCAAAAAGTTTTTGGTCTTTCTTAGCTCTTTAGTATAATATGACTAATATTCTTTAATTAAAGAAGGGGGAATATCCTTCCTTCGTTTTTTCCAACCAAAAAAGTAAAACAAAGTAAAATTATTCTCCTCCAATCCAACCAAACATACCTTAAAAAGGAATAACAGAATCGAAGGCTTGAAAAAGGAGGATGGCACTTGGATTTTTAACCAGAAAGAGCTTAAAGATATGGCTCAGGGATATTATAAGGATCTATTTTGTAGATCTGATAACTTAGCCCTAATGCCGAGAACCAGAAATTGCTTTCCTAGAATGAGCAATGGAGATCTGGAGCAACTTCATGCTACTGTAAACATGGATGAAATTCGAAGGGCAACTTTTGACTTGGGGGCTTTTAAAGCCCCTGGGCCAGATGGAATTCAAGCTGTTTTCTATCAGGAATATTGGAACCTAGTGGGGGATTCTATATTCGATCTGGTTAAAAAGACCTTTAGAGAACCCTATCGGATCAAGGAGGTAAATAACACGAATATTGTTCTTATTCCCAAAATTGACAGTCCTCAAACGATTAAGGATTTTCGTCCTATATCCTTATGTAATGTGAGCTACAAAATCATTACTAAGGTCATTTCTAGTCGTCTGCGGGAAGTTATGGCAAAAGTGGTGGGTCATCACCAGTGTAGCTTCATAGCAGGAAGACAAAGTGGCGATAACATTATAATTGCTCAAGAGGTGGTCCACGCCATGAAGACTAAGACGGGAGC
>JBAGKO010000011.1:14247594-14258313 GCA_037177275.1 Acacia concinna | reverse complement strand
GCCACCTCCTTTTCAAGAGGAGGCGGTTGGTGATGTAGGTGATTAGCAGTAGGTATCTTGTGTTTTGTATTACTGGTTTATGGAGTAAGTTATCCAGTTTTCCTATTCAAAAATAAATAAATAAATAAATATGAAATGAGTCTCTAAAAAATATTTGGTTATAGAGGCCCCCAATTGCACATTATTAATTTTTTATTTTTTGCCCAAAGCGCCAATGGCACATTCATATTGGTAATTTTGTTAACCAATTAGGATTTATTTCCGCAATTTGTTAATGTAGGAGATAAGTTCTATTTAGGTTAGATTAAATTAAATTGACACCCTACATCACATGGGAGAGGATATAAAGAGAGTCGTCTATCATAAAATTTTAGAAAAATAATAATAATATTTACTGTGATGAAAAAAAGAAAGAATATGCTATAAATAATACTCTTTATAGTTTTAAATTTAAAATCTAGTTGACTTTTTTCATGGAAATTAAGAAAAATCAATAACCTACTTAATACTGTTATATGTTTTGCGTGATTAAATTATATTTCAGTTTATAAGTCAGACAAACTAGTCTAGAAAAAGTAACAAATATAAATAAAGCAATTTAATTAGATTTTTTAATCTCTCAAAAAATCATATAGATTTTATATTTAGGACTGAAGTTAGTATTTAATGGCATTGAAATAGGAGGAGAGCAAAATTAGATAAATAAAATAAAAATTATCAAAATAGCCTAATTAAACAAAAGAATAATAATAAAATAAGTTGCACTTCAAGATCAGCAACCAATTCCCCTGCATGGGAGCCATCTGAGAACAAGGCAGTGTTTGGTCTCCATCCCATACGTGTTTCAGAACTTTAATTTCTGATCAGCCATCGAAGAGCTGTCGTGTTGCGGAACTTTCATCAGGACGTACATTGCTAGTGCAATAACACATCGCTCATTGATTTCTTCAGTTCAACTTGTCCAAGTTTTTGACAATTGCAAATTGTTAGCTTTAAACTGACTCCACTTAAAAGAGGAAGCACCGCTGATTCTGAACCAAAGATTCTCGCTTCACAGGTAAAATGGCTCATAAATTGTTTGATCAGCAGAGAGCCAACACAAGGACAACAATTTTCCGTATGCACCCTGTATCCCAGGCCCCTTGTCACAGAGAACTCAATAGGCCAGACTAATCCGAATTCGAGTCTTGACAAGACCATTTTCTTGAGACCCTTGGTTAAGCTTCATGGATCCAAGACAGGTGGCAGCAGCTCCATATTTTTGTTGCTGATAGTATGAAAACTATGAAATATGAATCAGTTGAACCAGAGATATTATCTGCTGTTAGTTCCTGAGGCTAACATTTGGAGCTGCAACTCCAGTTTTCTTCTCTAAATCTGGTTGGACTCCACCTGTATTAGAACACAGTTTTGATGGAGTTTTCGAGAAACTTATGACACGACCATATTTTGGAAACAAAGGCTTTTTGCCGCTTAAGCACCTCTTCAGTGCCACTCACCTCTTGGTATACAAGAGTGATGAAGATGATGATAGCTGCAATTGCAAACCCTTCAAGTGAAACCCATTTTCACAAGCATCACAAAGACAGTGTCCACTTCAGTGACATTGAGATCACAAATCTGGCAAGTAATCTGTTGATGGAGGAGTCCTCCATGTGGAATGTTCCGGAATCCATGGGAGGGGCTTGACAAGCTTTGGAACTTCAACACCAGTTTTCTTATGAGTATTAGAATTTAGAGGGCAGCTTTGATTTAGTGTTTGAGGACCTCACAACACGACCATATTTTGGATGCAAAGGCTTTTCACTGCTTAAAATCAAGCATTTCGTGCAGTTTCACTCAGCTCTTGGAATTTTTCTAAAGATAGATGGATGCCAAACACTTCAGATGAAATCCTTCTTCACAAGCGTCACAAATAAGCACAGTATCTAAAAGGTTTGCAAATTGCAATGGTCTTACTCTGCAATGGCTGGTGCTAACTTTAATCTTCCTCTTCAATCCAAGATTGAAGGTAAGGAGGGGACTTCTTTTTATAGCCCCCATTCCAATGTGGAACTTGCTACATTTCAATAAATTCCACCTTGACAAGATTCCACATTCTCAATTTCTCCTAAAGACAAATTTAGCTATATCTTAAATTTAATATTCAATGTTTAATAATGTTGATCAAGTGCAGACAATGTTAAAATTCAATTGAAGTCACTACTTTAAGTTCGAGTATGTATCAATAAATATTTTGTCAAAACTCGTAGATTCTGATTTTTCTTTTTATGGTTGCCTTATTTATTATTTATTAGGTTTTAGTAGATTTAGTAGTTGTAATTTTTTCATCTACCACTATATACAATTCTTAGGTGCAAAAATATCTATAAGCATTAAAAAGGGGGGGAATGTCAACTCCATTAAATAAAGCAAATGTCCATTTTGTGAGCCCCATTTTAATAATTTGTAAATAATTATTTTCACGGTAAAAGTGTAAAAATACCCATCAACATATTCTACATGTGCGTCTGACAACATATACAAGCTTTGGAGTGCAAAAATACCTATGATTATTTAAAAAAATGGACAAAAGTGCTCACTCTATTAATAAAGACATATATTTGTTAATTTTTGGTTTTGTAGACCCCACTTTAATAATGTTTTAATAATTATTTAAAAAACTCTTACCCTCTCTCTTCCCGCATTCCTCTCCCTCTCACTCTCCTCTATCTCTTTCCCCTTGCAAACTAAAGCCTTACCTTCAAATCGGCATTGACTCTCTCCGAATGTCCTTCCATAGTCTATCATCTGAAATTTTCCTTTCACTAGTGAAGCTATAAAGTAATGAATGTTTATCTTCATGAATAGAGCTAGCATTTTAGCCCCATTTGATCATAAGGATTTTTGCACCCCAACAATTGTATATAATGCCAAATGCATATACAAGAAATGTAGATGGGTATTTGTACATATGTGCCCTCAAAATAATAATTTACAAATTATTAAAGTATGACCCACAAAATGGACGTTTGCTTTATTTAATGGAGCTGGCATTTTTGTCTTATTTTTTAATGTTCATAGGTATTTTGACACCTAAAGATTGTATATATGTTAGATGCAGGTGCGAGATATATGTGTGTGTGTGTGTATTTTTGCACCTTCACTCTATTATTAAATTGCACCTAGAAATTTTGTTCTCTGTTATTATTATTTTTTAGTATAATAGGTTAAACTCTATATATCCGATAATTAGCAACAGTTTTGTCTTCTCAACATCCATAGCCAATTGCAGTGACTTACATCAAAGGGTGAAATCACTAACTTTATATTTGGGCCGAGGAAAAAAAATTAGGGAAAAAATTCTCAAAAATAGAAAATTTCTTTATCATTATAAAAATGTTCAAACCTAATATTGTTTTGGCCCTCCTTTCTCGCCCATCCAAACACAGTATAAAGGTGGAAGTGAAGAGCCAAATGAAGAGAAGGAGAAAGCAAGTTGGGGAAGAACCGAAGAAGTCCTGAGAGAGAGGGATGGTGGAGGGAAGACAGAGGAGGAGAAACTAAGGGAAATTTCATAATAATATTTCACCTAAGGCTGTTCAAGAATGAAAAGCCCGGCCCATCTAATTATTTATTTAGATTTAAGAACACGTGTTTTAAGGATAGAAGTACTTAACTTTATCCAACATATGAAATATTTAATAAATAATACTAAATTCAGGCCTATTTATAATAAACAAATAACTATAAGCAAATCATTCATTAGCATACCAAGTAAAACTAAATAGGAAATTACTTGGAGCTTCTCGCACAAGTACAAACTTTCCTTGCACTTGATCAATTGAATAGTAGCAAATCATTTATTAATTAGCATATCAAACATGTAATTTTATCATGTACAATAATATAATCTTGTCCCTTGATGTGGTAAGTGATGATATCAACACACAAAGAAAGAACACAAGTTCAAATCTCATGAAACCTATTTATTAAGAAAATTAAAAACTTGAAATTTGAAAGGTAAAACTGTACATTATAATACACACACACACACAACGAAAGCATTTTCACATTTGGTTGCGTCAATAATGACAATTTCTGCAAGTTTTCATTGATTTGTTGGATTATTGGACCCGCTGAATATGCACACAAAAAAATACCAGTTTTTACAAGTGCCGCAGAAATTGTAAAAATACCAGTTTTTACAAGTGCTTCATATATTCTCCCCCAAAAATACCAGTTTCTGTTAGAAAAATAACCCTACATTGGTTACATGACAAGAACATGTAAAAATTCTGGTGCCACGCTTTTAGCAACTAGCACAAAAGTGAACTTTTAGCAACAGTATATTCACATTACAAAAAAGAAAAAAAGACACGAACTAGACAACTTGAAATAATCATCCGAAACTTTTTTATGAAATCAATATTCACCTCGTCTGAGGCTTTTCCGCAAATAATATGGAGAGTACCCTCCATATTGTCTCTTATGCAATCCATTCCTTCAATATCACAGTTCCCCTCTATGCAAACAGAATTTAAACCCTATAACCTTCATCCCCCACTACTTATAGGTGAACAAAGATGACAACCCTATATTGCAAATCACAGCTACTTCACAACACCAAGAATAAAACAAAAATAAAGATGGATGAATCAGAGGTAGACAAGAAAAGCAACCCCATGAAGCCGGGGACAGAGAACTGCCTCAGCATCTGGCATTTTCATTTTGATGATTCTGTGTTGGGCAGAATCAACCCCTCCATGCGAGTCCCTAGTTATCAAGTTGAGCATTTTGGATCACAACAATAAAATTCCCCTCATAGGAAGTAATCAGGTGGTGGTTTTTTGGCAGGCGCACCTCTTGATTCCTGTGTTTCATTGAATACCAAATACTTTTAGTATCTATTTGGCAATTCAAGATGCCGATAAATTTCCGTGGGGAAAAATCATAATCAGAAGTATGACATAAAGCAATAAAGAATATGTATGCTCCATTATGGGACGAGCTCACCATCCAATAGTATCAAATTCTCAAGGGAATAAATCAAAGTTCTTAAGTGCTATTCTCAAGTTCACTCAGGCATATGACTTGAGAAGGAATATATTTTAAAACAACAAAAAGTCTCGTGCTGACTTGGAAAAAATACCCCTCTTCTATTTTCAAAAGAGAATCTCATAGCTAACACCAAAACAATCATGCCCAAGTCTAATTACCAATAAATTACCTTATGAATTGCCTTTAGGAAGATAATCAATATTAAAGAGATTTTGTCTACAAACCTGTGGAGCAGCTTCAAAAACACGGAACTGCCTATTTAGATTTTCATCCAACTCCAGAATTGCAGCTACATTACCACATCTGAAACAAACAAAAAGATGTCATGTAGCATAAGTTTAAGTGCACAGGCAAACAAGTAAGCCCTTGGATCCTCTCCATTCACACATAATGAATGTAGATAGGGAGTGACACAAGAAAATGTGGTTGTATATGGGACCTATGTCTCATAACTAGGTATGAGGACCAGCACTCTATTTTTTTCTCTCTACCTCTCGGAATGCATCCTCTACATTCACTAAAAAAATGTAGGGGATCAGGGCAGATATTAATTGTCAACATACCTGTAGCAATAATTCGGAGCTGACCATACAGTAACTATCTGGTTATTGAACATCCATTTATACCCTTCCATAACCAACTGATGAGCACGACAAATATAGTCTATATTATTGGAATGGTTAAAAGAAGAAACAACAGTGCCACCAAATAAGAAACCAGCACCACGAGGACTTAGACCCCATCCATCTACAATATCTTCAGGATCTGACCATAAAAGATCACACATAGCTCCATCATGAGGTACTTCTTGCTTCCGATCAATAGTCCGTATCTGTGTATGGATGATATTAGTAGTATTTTATACGAAGCTTTAAATACTGAAGAGCCAACTACTTAGGGTAGAGATTCTAACCTGGTCCAATGTAGTGATGGCAGGAGATAGACCACCATGAACACTAAAAATCTTGTTTTCAATTAGAGCTGACAAGCTGCAATTGGGCATTAATTCATTATTAACATTAATATACCCTTTGTGGAAGATATCGCAGCTTAATGTTCTCTTATAAGCAACATAAGTAAAATGTATCCAGTCAAAGCTATATTTTTTCATGGCTGACTAGTTAAAATAGGTAAATACCTACCTGTCTATCTGATTAATATTAACATGTAATCAGTATTCAACTATACTCTTTAACAATTAATGCTTTAACAATTAATGCACCCCTGTCACAAATGCTCTATTTGTCTCTATAATCGCCACCATACCTTGGCCCTTAAAATTGCTACCTTAGTGAAATTGTTATAGATGTTCCAAGTAAATAGCTGTCATTTTTCATAAAAAGAAAAAATAATGCCGTTGTTGGTATTTAAAATACTTATACACTATCATTGTCACACTATTGCTTTGAAACGCAGTTATGCATCTTCTAAATATTATCAAATGCAGTGGCAGTGAGTTAGTCCGTATTTTTCTCATGAGCATATATGTATCAGATATTAACAAACCTTAAATAGTCGAATATATCAGTGCAATATCTCCAAACATTGACTGATCCATATTTGCGGAGGCACTCATCATAGAATCCATACACCTGTTATGACTCACAAGATGAATATCCAATAAGTACTCTGAAGAAACAAAAACCTAAGCCCTATTTTATATTTAGAGTATTATTTCCTTCCACTTTGATTACTAAACAAACCTGCGTGATTTGACGGCTCTCATGGTTGCCCCTGATAAGTGTTATTCTATCCGGATACCTCACCTGATAGTATGCCATTTATAAGTTGTAAGAATATAAGAGAATAATCATTACTAACAATACATTCATAAAGAAGCAATTATTAGTTCAACTGCAAACAGAACCTGACAGCACAAAGCCCATAAAGAAATTATGCTAGATACTGCATTTTGGCTCAAAATTAGCAATAGCCCATAATAATAAGACTATGGCAGTGCACAATCGCCAACCCAGTTGGTGCCTCGCAGAGTTTAATGACCCTTCCTGGAAGTCCCATGACACAACAAACAGATTCTATCGGTCCAGATGAATGATCTCTTATAGGATTAACCAATTCCGACAATTAGTTGAATGAAGGTTTACTCTCTTTGACTTAAAAGACACCAATTCAATATTTTATAAAAAGAGCCTGAATGATTATGAATGAGATAAGCCTATTAATATATATGTTTATGAAATGACCATTGTTGTGGTCCACTGCATTTTATCTTTTGTTTCAGCTCAAGTATCATCAAATTCGAGAGTTGTGGCATAATAAGTGAACAGATGAGAGTTAACTGTTTTAAAAAATCAGGGACCAGTTAATTCTATGGCTACAACCATAAAACAAATCCTAGAAAAAGTCCTCTACCATCACCACCAAAAATCTGATGCCTCATTTGGTATCTTGGAAGAGATTTGTAAGGAAGTGGAATTGGAATGGAGTTTAAAAGCATGTTTAGTATATCTATAGAAGTCTTCCATAATTTTTTATCGCAACGTATATTAACTAAGTCACCATCTGAGACCACCAGAACCATGGAGCAACATTCCAGAAATCAAGAAACCAAACAAATTAACAACAATCTGGAACATGAACGCAAAGAACATGAACCACCAACGGTTCATTTCAAAGTAGAATGGGAAAACATCAGAAGCAGATTTGTTTTTTGTTGTTTTTTTTGGGTCCTAAAGCAGAAGCAGATTTCGAACCACGATTTCGAACCGTAAAGGAAATCAAAACAAGATTACAAGAATCAGAACCAGATTTCATCTCCTGTTAACATCATTGCCAATATTGATGTTTCAGTGTTTTCCGAAAGCCAAAATTTCAGAAACAAAAGCCCCCAGAATGGAATGACAATAAAAACACATTTGCTCTCATGGGCATGAATATGGAACCTTCTGCACAGATTGAACCATGGAACCCAAGGATCATAAACCCTGGGATTGAACACTAGAGAGCACCTATGGCAAGCACGGATGACTTCGCTGGTAATGCTGAAATTTCATTCAGGGAAAATCACAAGTTGCTGCTGCAGAGAACTCTGACACCGATGACCATGATGGAGGCAGTACCTGGCCGTCTCCTTGCTGCTCTCCTCACCAACGCACACATTCATTCTAACTTTTCCAGGTCTCAGCTACAGCATAAAAGGAGGGGTATAATTGCCTTAAAAATATGGTCAATGGAACCCAAGCCAGCTCCATCATGCCTAAGATGGAACAGAGTTCTAGGCATTTTGATAGAATGAGGCTTCCTTAAGCCTCATTCAAACATACCAAACACCAAAATTAAGGAACCTGGTCCCACCTCCATTTCCAGACACTGAATTCAACTATACCAAATGGGGCATTAATTCCAATAATTGCAGCTAACCTTTTCTATAACCAACTTCAAATATTCCAAAATAAAATTCCCAACCCTACGTTGTCTTCATTCTGCAAATCACAATCACCCTAAAAACTTCTTTCAGATGTTTAAATCTTTCATTAAATTGTATCATCAAACACAAAGATTTGCAGATTTTAATTCATATAATGGAAAACAGGCGTTCTCAGACAAATCCACACACCACATATAAAAATTTTGACATTCACTAATTATTATGTAGAAGCCTTGGTAAATAGACGGACTGATATATTTTGAACTAACTAAAAAGCACAAGACAGATTTAATGCAAACTCAACAGCATAAATAGATAGACACCAGCCAGTTACAAGAGCCTCCAAATAACAACACAGCATGCATATGGCTGGAGGGTCTAACGAAAACAAAAGTTGGTAATAGAATATAAGATTATCACCTTCAGAGCCAGCAGAAGTAGGAATGTTTCAACCGAGTAAAATCCTCTATCAACAAAATCCCCAAGAAATAAGTAGTTTGTCTTGGGGCAGTCACCTCCTACTCTGAATAGCTCCTTCATATCATAAAATTGTCCATGGATATCACCACATATCTAAGTAAGATTAAGACGACAACCAATTAATTAGTCCCATTACAACAATATCACAAGCAGAATCCTAGCAGAAAAAATAAACACTACTAAATACAAACTTAAAAAGGCACAAAAGCTACCTGGTTCCTCTAAACTTCAAAACTATCATCAAGATTACTGGACCAACTTACTTTATCCAAAAATTAGCGCCTTATCTCATCACTTTATGCTATACAGACATTTTATTCCTACGCAAACCACCCAACCTCTGAATGTTTGAACGTGCATTTAATTTAGGAGGTCGAAGTTTATAATAGTAACGGGAGGCCACATTTTATGGTAGTTACCGACGAAAAATCATCAAGTAACTAATTGCTTCAGATAAGCACGAATACTAACAAAAAAGGGAAGAGACCCAACCCACCGGCGAAAACCACAAGCAAAGAAAAAAAATCAAAACTACCGAGTTCATACCAACGATACAGCATTCGGTTTAAGCAAATCGAGCAAACACCACAACAAGGGAACAATCGAAAAAAAATGGAGTGGCCCCAGTGTCGGAAACGACTACTCACGGTGACGGGGGCGTCAACCCTCTGAACGTTGCTCTCCTCGACGAGGATTTCCATGGCCTTGAGACAAAGAGCCTTCACTTCCGATTCCTTGAGGGGCTCGCACTTCTTCAGCTGCTCTATTTGCCTATCTAGGTCTGACATCTCTCTCCGACTCTCTCTCTCTCTCTCTCTCTCTAGACTACTTCGCCGGACCTAGAGGCGCAGCCGGCTTCCACCCCTCTCCGGCTTTATCAATTGAATCTCTATGTCACAGATTTTGGCTTCTCGTTGTCCAGGAAATATGTATATCACTGAAGATTGTGGTCCGTTTCTGGGTTTTTCCCTATCTGCTATGCGAGCACTTTATTTTAATATAAGTTCAATTTAATTTGCAATTTTATAATCTGGTTCCTTGGTCATTCGCAAACCCAACTCGTGTTGCTACCATTGCTTCAGTTGATCTTAAAAAATACCTATTATATAAATTTATACTGGATCACGAGAATATTATTATTATTAACTTTAAGAAAAATGGAATAAACGAATCCGCTGTGTGGTGTGGGTGGTCTCTTTTTATATCTCTTATAGCTAAAATAACTTGATAGGACAACGAATTTAAAATGAACCACATTATATTAATAATCCATTTAAAAATATGCTTTTTATGCAGAGTTTACACTCACAGCCTCATATTTAAAAATATCTTATAAGAGAGACATTTGGGATCATCGAGCTACAAAGCCCCAGCATGAACAACTATTTATGACCATGGATATTTCTCCTCAAATAGTATATAGTTTGTATTTTTAATAATTCTTAGATATGTTTATCAGTTTATATAACTTTTTAATATTTAATATCATACTGTTTAATTTAAAAGTACTCCTACCACTTGCAAGTAATTTTTTTTTTTAACGTGTTGAGTCACCTAATGTTGATTTTCAATTTTTGCTGTATATGGAATATTATACAAAATTAAGTCACATTATTTTATTTTTTTCTGCAATAAAATTAGCGTCAACGATGGGAAGGGATTCTCTCCCTTACCTTTCCATCATTTTCCTCTTCATTACCTCTAATTTGGGGTAACTCTTAAATATTTTTTTTCGTGGTTCTTTTATGACTAGATTCTACATAAAATGAGTGACATTTTGATATATTATGGGCGAAAAACGGATCTGTTTT
>JBAGKO010000011.1:14233638-14247494 GCA_037177275.1 Acacia concinna | reverse complement strand
TGAATAAATTGATTATAAATTTTAATTACAACACAGTAAAAAAAGGAAAAATATTAAATGTAATAGATATCAGTGAGTTGGATTTTTTTGGCTCATAGCAGATTCTATTTCTAATTTTAACCAAGCAAGTTTTGCACATGCATATACCTTTTTTATGCCAAGGGTGCCAAGCAGGTTCTGCACACTCATGTATCCAACTCATGTATCCAAAAATGTATACCTTTTTTTTTTGCCATCAATGTAAACTGAATTTTCTTTGGCACAACTCATCAATTATTTTTATATCATTCTGGTAATCGACAATTAGAAATAGTTCACATGGGCACGGATTGCCCACATAAATCATTTTTGGTATGGGAACTTGTTAGAAAAATTATAGAAGTTGGGTTAAAAGTTTTTTTATTAATTTTTGTTACTAATTTATCTTACATCTTCCAACTTTATTAAAATTTTAAAGGGAAAATGACAAAAAACATACCATATAGATTTCAAAAACCGTAAAAAGTCTGTTGAATAAGAGAAATGACAAATTTCAACTTTGGTAGGAATCTAAGTTTCTTAAATTTGTAAATGACAAAACTCGTAACGTAAATGACAAAATTTGATGCTTGTGTGCTTGAATATAATTGGTAACGGAAATAATTAGAATCGTAACAGAAATAACGAATTTGATGCTTGTGTGTTTTAATATAATTAGTAAGGGAAATAACTATAATCGTAACGGAAATGAATACACTCATGATCTTTGATCCAAATTTTAAAAACCTGAATTCCTACTAAGGTACAAATATTTTGTTTCTCAAATTCAATAAACTTTTTGGAGTTTTTAGAATTTAGATAGTACTTTTTCGTCCTTTTTCCAATTTTAAAACTCCTCTTCTCCATTTTTTTAATTCTAAAAGAGAGTCCGCAAGTCACACATATTAACAAAAAGAATTAATTTATAATTCAAACTACTAGTCTTTATGCAAAGACTATTCTAAAATTATCCCAATGTCATCCTAATAAAACTTTAAATTTACTCTAGATGACCCCAAATATATTTTAGACTCTAATAATTAAAATTCCTCCGTCAAATCCTCATATTTTTGTCCATAATATATTTATGTGAGTATACATCTTTTCTAACATCATGATGTCTTATGGACGCAACGTCCAGCACAAAAATAAAAGAAATAACATGGACGTTGTGGCTTAATCAGCATTGGGTTGTTTTTTTATTTTCCAGAAAAATTAATCTTTTGGCCTTTATCACTTTTACTCATTTATAACTCAATCTCTACGCTCATCCTAGCAGTAACTCAATCCATGTAATTTTAATACAGTTATATTCAATCCCCCAAATTATAAAATGATTAAAGGGAAAAATATCATTTTTGCCTTGAAAGTTTTGCTCTAGGAGCATTGGGCACCCAGAAGTTTTTTTAGGACCATTTTTGTCCCGGAAGTTTATAAAATGGAGCATATTTGCCCTGTCATCCTTCAAAGTTAAATTTGACTGTTAACTCAGTCAAATATCCTATGTGGCATGCCAACTGGTCGCCCACGTCAAACCTCATCATCTCTATTTTTCTCTCTCTCTTCTTTCGGATGCCTTCTTCTTTGTTTTGCCATTATTCACTTCTTTAGCATTAACGCCTTCATTTACCAAACTTCGAGGTCGCAGAGACATGAACAAAATAAAGGTAAACATTCATTGATTTCTTGTGCATGTTGGGTTTCATTTTCTGTCCCTTTTTTGCCATCAACATGCTCCATTATGAATCAATTTGAGTTGAGGAATAAGGAGCTTAGTCTGGACAATGCTTGTCTTTGTAAATTTCTCTTTTGATTAAAAGGTGAAAAAAATATTTGTGCACATATATTCTCAATGACCACTAGAAAACATACGCAAACAACTAGGGGGGAATGGAAATAGAATCTTGATTCTCGAGTGACCAAGAGTCTCGTTTGAAAAAATCTAATTGCTGGTTCATGCTAAGAAAAGTGAAATGGTGCAACATAAATAAAGGAAAGGATGAACTGCATTTTATACCATAATTATGAATTAATTAGAAAATTGGGATGCAAGTTAAGACGCAGCAAATTTGGGAAGAAGACATGCTCAGCACAGTTTGATGGGGTAAAATGAAATAAAGGAAAGGTAAATGCAGATTTTCCTCACATGGAAGTATAATCCAATTTAAAATAGTGCATAAACAGTAAAATGGAATAAACTGCCTCATAAATTTCTACAATGTAACAAACATCCCCATCCAAAGTGTTCAGGGGGTGTTGTGTTTGCTTGCGTTTTAAAAATTCACAATCCAAAAGAGTAAATTGTACCTTTCCCTACAGACTTTCTATCATAAGCTAAACAAAACTCTAAAAATTAAAAAAGAATCAAAACTGCCGGAACTTATTTAGCAAACTTGAGACATCAGAATCAGCTTTAACCTAACAATTCCAATAGGTCACCCATCTTCATTTTTGAAAATCCTTTTAGGCCACGTGATTTTGTAAGTCCCGTCTCCATCCCCGTTAATGAAAGATACTCTAGAGTCATTGGCATCATCCTTTGCAAACTCATCCATCGCTACATCTTATAAGGGACTATCATCCTTCGAATCAGGTTCTAGCTCAAACTCAAGCTCTCGATCAGTCTCAGGCATCAAATCTAGACCCAATTTATCCTGTCATTTCTCTTCGACTTCATTGCTTAGGGGGACTGCATTTATATCCTCTGCATCACAAGATATAGGTTGGTATCTTACACGAGCAATAAGACACCTTCTTTGGAAATTTGATGGAAGCCTGGTGACAAATGGAGCAATAGCATGCTTGGGTGTTTCTTGTCCTCAATCTCATCCTCTTGGCCATTTTGTTCATGTCTCTGCGACCTCAAAGTTCGACAAATGAAGGCGTTAATGCTAAAGAAGTGAAGAATGGAAATACAAAGAAGAAGGCATCCAAAAGAAGAGAGAGAGAAAAATAGAAATGATGAGGTTTGACGTGGGCGACTAGTTGGCACGCCACATAGGATATTTGATTGAGTTAACAGTCAATTTTAATTTTGAAGGATGACAGGGCAAATATGCTCAATTTTATAAACTCCTGGGGTAAAAATGATCCTAAAAAAACTTCCGGATGCCCAATGGTCCCAGAGCAAAACTTCCAAGGCAAAAATGATACTTTTCCCATTAAAATTTATCATTTTTTTCAAACTTTTTTGTTTAACTTATAAACTAATATGTAAAATGGTAAACAAAACACATGATATAGTTTATTAACTTGTTTTGCTTCGTTCACTTTCCTAAAAAAAATTAATTGGGTATTACAATTAGGATAAGAGGTAGTATAAATGTCACACTATATTTACATGTAATAAAACTCCCTTTAGTCTTAATTATAAGACTCATGTGGTTTTTTTGAGAGATTAAGGAAATCAAAAGAGCCAACTATGTTATGTATTACAGTTAGGACTAGAGATAGTATAAATATAACACTTATATTTATATGTAATAATATTTCATTAAGCATAATTATAATACCCAGTTGGTTTTTTTAGAGGCTAAGTAAACAAAAATAGTCAACTAGGTCTTATAATTAATACTGGAGGTAGTATAAATAACGCAGTATATTTAGATATATATATATATATAATCTATATAATATGATTCATGTCATTTTCAGTCATTTTCTATCAAAAGTAACTTTTAGAAAATTTCAACCAAACAAGTTTTACTTTTGCATAAGTAATTTATAAGTAATTTCTGTAATATTTATTCCAAACATAAATCATATTACTTAATCGCACTATTTCCAATTTTACCTTTATCTAATTTTACTTTTTTAAAAGCGACGATTTCAATATTTACTCAAAACACACCCATAGTCAATCGTTCACTGTTTGGAGCCAGCGATTGGGTAGATGGGCAACAACATTTTATTCTTCGAGTCTTAATTATAAGATTCAATTAACTTTTTAAATAATCTTAAGAAAATTAATTATATTACTTGAAAGTATTAAAATTTATATTTTTTTTAAAATTATTTTAATTGACTTATGCACTAATATATAATATGATAAAACACAACATATGATATAATTAAGTAACTTATTTTATTTCTCTAACTTCACTAAAAAAACTTATTTTGCTTCCTTAACTTCAAAATATATTTATATGTAATATATACTCCTCCTAGTTCTAATTATAATACCCAGTTGATTTTTTTAAAAGAGATTAAGGAAGACAAAAGAGTCAACTAGGTTTTATAATTAAGACCAGAGATAGTATAATATCACACTATATTTGTATGTAATAAGACTACATCCGGTGATAATTATAAGACCCAATTAATTTTTTTTGAGAGATTGATGAAGTCAAAAGAGTCAACTAAGTCTTGTAGTTAAGATTGAATGTAATATACATATCATATTGTATTCACATGTCATGAGACTCCCTCTAGTCCTACTTGTATGACCTAATTAGTTTTTTTGTAGAGATTAAACAAATCAAAATAGTTAATTAGGTCTTATAATTAGGACTGAAGGTAGTATAAATATCACAATATAATTTATATATGTGTATAATTTATATAATATGATGCATGCCCTTTTTCAGTTATTTTCCATTCAAAGTAATTTTTAGAAAATTTAAATCAAACAATTTTTACTTTTGCACAAGTAACTTCTGTAATCTTTATTCCAAACATAAATCAAATTACTCAATCTTACTTTTAGCTAATCTTATTTTTATTCAATCTTTTTTTTTTCAAAAAAGTTATAATTGTACTCTTTACTCAAACACACCTGTCAATAACTTTTTGGTGAAGCTTGCCACTAGTCCACTGCCTAAATTGTTTTTTATAACAAAAAAAATTATAAACATGAAAATGAAGTTATATTTAGAGATAAATTGTCAGAGTCAACACCTATGCGCAGGTCATTCTCGTTATCTATAATGTTGTTGATTGAAAGAAAAGATTGTGGGCGAGTTAATTGAAACATGACACCCTAGTTGGAGTTGGCATCATTTGGTTCATTGAAACCAACTCTCTCTCTCTCTCTCTCTATATATATATATATTAATTACATGGGAAGGTTGGGAATAAAATGAAATAGGAATACAGTAGTAATATAATGAAATACAGTAGTAGAAATGGCTTTAGGTTATCTCAAAATCAATTCTCTCCTTTTTTTTCTATTTATAATCTCTCCTTCACCGTCAGATTGAAAAAATAGACTCCATAAAAAAAAGAAAGATTGAAAAAATAGATGATCCATATTTACTACTGTATAAAATTATTATTTAAAGCATAAAGAATAGATTTAAACTGTTAAAACCTGATCTACTATATTTATAACTGCAATCCAACCAAAAGTAATAAAAACATAATTGATAAAACACTGCCAAAATAGTTTTAGAAAATATTAAATCTCAATTATCTACTTTTTATCTAAGAGTATGGATATGTTTCTGAGAAGAAAATGAGAAAAATGATTCTGAGAAATATGTTCGAAGTAGAAATAGGTTGGGAACAATAGAAAGTTTTACTATGGGTGTGTTTAGTGTGGTATTAGTATCACGAATATAGGAAATTAAAGCAGTTTAAATATATTATTAAATGAAAATAGAAATGAATGAATTGAAATACCCTCAAAAAGAGAGGGAGAGGGTTTTTTGAGACAGGGTGAAGAGGATATATCTGTCCAGTAGTCCATACGTGGGTTCACACAAATAGAAATATAGAAATAAGAATCTAATAGTTCAAAAAAAATGGGGTTGAATAGGTTTTTCCAAGATATCTCCATTCCATGGTTTTTTTTTTTTTAATATAAAGGACAATATACAAACAGAAATTCTATGATTATTGGAAAGGGTCCGAACTCCAAAAGGATATCAACCAATATATTATTTATTTTAAATAATAATTATGAAAAATTCATAATCACACACAAATGGAGATCCTATAAAAAACTAGAAAGAATAACAAAAAATCTCACAGCATATTTCACTATAAAAGAAAAAGTCCCTATGCACTGTAATTATAAAAATCCCAAATGTGAAATAGCCTCCTTATATTAGTTGATTTAAAAAGGAATAGAGGGGCAGTGATATATGATTAGTTGCAAATACTTGTTAATCACCACTTTATAACTTGTTAAAATAGGCACATTCACTTATCAATGAGAATTATTTTAGTTAACATAGATAAATTTATCAATGGATGTTAAATGACCTGTCAAAATAAGTTTATATACTTATAAATGTATAACTCTTAATTTTATGCACATACACTTGTTAATGTATAACTTCAAAATATGCACATATAAAGTTATTAAAATAGGTATATAAACCTGTTAATATATAATTTGTCAAAATATACATATACACTTATTGTTATAGGCATATAAAATTGTTAAAATAGGAACACACATTTATTAAAATAGACACATGCAACTGTCAATATATAACTTCATAAAACAGACACAAAAATTTGTGAAAATAGACAATACACTTATCAATATACAATTCATTAAAATAAATATCTAAACTTATTTAAATAAGTATGTAAACTTATCAAAATAGCTTGAGCGAACTCCTTGTGCTTCTCTTTTAATTTTTTAATCAACAGGAGGAATAAAGTAATTTCATATTCAAACCTGAGTGCAATTTTTCCAACCAGAAGTAACACTATTGATACTATGACTAATGAATACCAACGAGAAGTAAAACTATTGATATGATGACTAATGAATACATATTAGACACGCACATGTTATATGACTAAGTTGATAATTATAGGATGATTAATGTAACCTTAGTTTCTCAAATTTGTTACCATTTTAATTTTGATATCTCAAATTTTAAATCATCATTTTTAAAGAATAAAATGGTTCAAGTTTTTATTAAATCAAAATCACTAATGTTTTAACCAGAATAAAATATGATAGACCAAAACTCATAATTTAAAATTTGGCACGAGTAGTAAATTAGAGTTGAATAACGCCTTACATACGAGTAACATACTATCGTAGCAATATGCACATGAAACACGCGCGGGGAGCAGGAATCGCTTCCTGTGCATTCCCGCATCATATCGCTGCCGAAGCCAAGAAAAGAAGGCTGTGGGTACGCTTATCTCGCAATCGACGCGATAAAGGAAACGGCGGTGATAGAGCATTTTCAACGGCAAGGCTTCATAGTTGTGCGAGGTAGAGGACGACGGGAGCCGACAAAAGTCTCCTGTTGGTAGTCGCACCGTACGCAACTCTCGGTATATCTTGATCGCTTGTAAAGGATATTGCATTGATCGCCATCCTCGAAACGCCTTTCTCTAAGATTCCCCAAACGAGAATTCTCGCCTCCTTAAAAGGTACGCCCGATTCCGATTGTCCGATCGGAATCCTTCCGAATTGGAATTTTGGAGCTGTTGAACCTGTGCATGTTCTTTTAGGGCAGAACCTTTAGAATTTCATCTGTAAATGTGCTGAAAATGGCGTTTTAAGGAGAATTTTGTGTTTAATCCCTGATTTTTTGATTTCATTTGTATATCAATTGTATTGAATTTTGGAGCTGTTGACCTGTGCATGTACTTTTAGGGCAGAACCTTTAGAATTTCATCGTGTAAATGTGCTGAAAATGGCGTTTTAAGGAGAATTTTGTGTTTAATTCCTGATTTTTTGATTTCATTTGTATATCAATTGTATTGTTCTGAGTGGTTTATTCCCTGGGGCCCTAAGATGGTTGGAGTTTTTTTGGCCTTTGACTATCTCTTTCCTCCGTTTCCAGAGCCATCCTTGATAAAGAAATCTCTAGACAAATCCATTTATTCTGGTTTGTATAAATTTCAAATTTTTAAGATTTTTAATTACGAGTTATTCTCGTCCATCAATAAGTTTGATCACTTGGGTGGGACGTTGTTGAAGTATAGATGACTTGATCATGCATTAAAATATTTTTTGAATATGATTTCTCTGTTGAATGAGAATTTCAGCCCCTTTTCAATTATCTGGTGAGAACATAAAACTTGTACCCAGGGACCATTATCTTTTACTTACGACCATGAGATACCGTGTTTTACTCGCAGAAATAAATATAATTTGAACACTAACCAAACACAATCTGTTGTCACAGGAAGAAATGTGTTTGTTTTTGCCTTTGCTTGAGATGAATGTACGTCAGTTGGATAACACCAGGCTTTTGCTGTAATGTCTCCATGTGCATCCGGGGGTTGCAGATTGTGATCTTTTTGGACATGGGATTATTTTGTTAGGATGTATCTTGCTTGTCGTATGGATTGGAAAAGTTTTCTTATATTGTCAGATGATATTTGAAGTCTGGTTTAGATTCCTAGATTCTAGTTTATCTTTAATGTATAGATACTGCATTCTTTTGGTTCACTTAGCAATTTTTATTCTGTCAATTTTTATCAGGCCAATGGCATCATCTTCAGACTCATGGATGAAGGAATATAATGAAGCCGTCAAACTTGCTGATGATATCAGTGGCATGATATCTGAACGGAATTCTTTTCCTACATCTGGACCTGAAAGCCAGCGCCATGCATCTGCTATAAGAAGGAAGATAACAATATTAGGGACCAGACTTGATAGCTTGCAATCCCTTTTGTCAAAGCTTCCTGGGAAACAGCCTATGTGAGTGTTTAGTTGTTAATTTTTGTCGGTAAGAATGGGTCATGCTATCACAGCTGAGAAAGTTTAGTGACTTCAATCCCCTGAAACTTTCAATTTTTTAAATTAATGTTTTGAAGAATATTCCTGGTCATAGCTATCTCTCTTATGGGATGTCTCCAGAGCTATGCTCTACTCTGGTGCTAACCAAAGGCCATTGTAAAGCCAATGCCTTTTTTCTTTCCCAAGAGCTGTGGGATAAAGTTGCATTATCTTTATCTGAACCCTCATTTGAATGATGACAGATCTGACAAGGAGCTGAACCGGCGCAGGGATATGATTGCAACTTTGAGGTCAAAAGTTAACCAAATGGCATCAACATTGAATATGTCTAACTTTGCAAACAGGGATAGTTTGCTTGGACCAGATACACAACAACCTGATGCGATGAGCAGAACAGCTGGCTTGGATAACAGTGGAATTGTTGGACTTCAACGGCAAATTATGAGAGGTCACTTAATGTGAATATTTTGAAAATTCAAATATATTCTAGTTTTATACTTTGGATCTTGATTGGGAATGCTATTCAAGCAGAGCAAGATGAGGGCCTGGAGAAATTGGAGCACACTGTAACAAGTACGAAACATATTGCACTGGCTGTAAATGAAGAACTGGATTTACACACTAGACTCATTGTATGCTCCCTTTCTCTGCAAATTATAGATGTGCTTTTCTTCCTACTTTTTGTTGGCCCATCTTTATCTGTGTCTTTAAAATTGAATCCTGTTGATTCCTCTGTCAGGATGACTTGGACCAGCATGTAGATGTTACAGATTCTCGGCTGCGGGTAATGCATACAATTAATGCTATAATTTTATCTTATAAAGACAACTTGCAAATTACTCAACGTATCCTTATTGAAAGCTCTCTGGCTTTCGTCTTTTTCAGCTTTTAAACTTCATAATTTCCGACACTCTTACTATTTTTGAAATAAGACATTAATCATGCATACAGTTTAAGAATGATATAAAATCTCCGTGCTCTCTGTCCTTCTGTCAGGACAGCTTTAAAGTTTAAATACATCTGCATATTAAGAAAGTAACATGCACTGGGATAAGATTTTAACGGTTTAAGTAATGTAATTTTATATGAAAGATGGCCTATTGCGAACATATGCACACTAATTTTGCAACGATATTGTTTATACTGTTGAAGTTCTGATTACAAAGCATGGCTTTGTTGTTCCTATTTTGTTGTGAAACAGAGAGTGCAAAAGAACTTGGCAGTTTTGAACAAGCGTGCCAAGAGCAGTTGCTCCTGCATGTGTTTGGTTTTATCAGTTGTTGGCATAGTAGTTTTGATTGGTGTTATATTTCTGTTGATCAAATTCTTGTAAGAATATACTGATCCTGGAACTCAATTACCTTCTCTTCTCGCCTATGTATCTTGTTGTGAGTTGTTATATCGTAACTGGGTTTCTTGACTTTGTTGTGGGTGATTTGTCACTGCCTTGAAGTTCTAAAAGCCTTGGAAGGCTATGTAATATAACTGTATGCTACTGGCAGATTCCACTGCTGCCTGTGTGTCTGATCTTTGTCTATCCTGTATTTGTATGTTTAAGCCTGCACTTGATCACTCGATTAATTGATCCTAGTCAAAAGGTCCAGATATCAATATGGGTTCTTATCTCGGAACCAGGGTTGCCATTTTCGTATGGACATAACTCTGGCAGATTAGTTTAACGCCTGTTTGAATTAGCGTTTTTAAAGCACTTATATGCATAAACTTGCGTCACTGTAATCATGTTGGAAAAACAGCTACCGCTAATCCAAATAGACACTTAAATGCTTGTTTTGTTAGCATATGCCTGTAAAAAAAAATTTCAACGTCATGGTAACTTTGACTGATAAATCTAAGCAAACTTGTGCTTCCATGGAAATGGAAATGTTCGCATCTGGGGTGTTCGACGGAGATTTCATTATGTGCAATGACTTTAAATTAAGCCTGAGTTGCTCTATATTTGGTTGATTCTTGTTAAAACCTTGGCTTTCTAAGGGATTATTTAAAGTTGCTGGTTTGGCAGTTTTAAATAATCCCCTAGAAATCAAAACATTTGAATTGCATCTAACGAAACTTCAACTTAATGGCATAAAAAGAAGGAAAATTACCAATTGGTACTAAGTAAGAAGGTTAACTACATATGAGAATTTTTTATTTAAAAATCTAATTGAATAATTTGTATGTATGAGTCAATTTTTTCATAACGAAAAGCCAACACAACTCATTTGCAAATGCAATTAAAAAAAATTAAATTCCTTAATTTTTATTGTAGTATTTAATCATCTTGAGAATTAAGTATTTCACACAAACACATTTAATAATATAATATTCTCATAAAACAATTTATGCATACAATAATCTTATAATTATTTTTTAAAGAAAAAACAATTTATCTAATATATCTTATGAAAGCTTGTAGAAATGGCCAAGGTTTTTAAAAACAGATTCCGTTATTGGTTTGGTACATTTTGACATATTCTGTTACTTTTTTTTTTTTTTTGGATAAACTAAGGTATCTCTCAGTCCGGTAAGCCAATGATTAATCCTCCACTCATTGTGGATTCCTCTATGGGAAGGACAACTGGCCAAGAGATTTAACGTTGCTCTATACCAAGGCCAGTGATCAAACCCTTAACCAGGAGATTTAACGTTGCTCCATATTCTATTACTTATAATGCATGTGGTCCGGTTTTTTTTAAACTGTTGGTTTTTCAACTAGTATTAATTACTTATTACCATTTAAAATTTATTCTTGAAGTGTAAAAGCCATGTTGAAAAAGAAAAACATTTATTCTTGAAGTTCAAAAGTCATTTTTAGGAATCCTATCTTAGAAAATGAAAAGACTTGATCCATTTTATGGGATAATGTAAAAAGCTATATAACATCCATTTTTATTTGATTTTGGTTTTACTAACATTACTTTGGGCTTTCATGTAAAGTCTGAGAATAAAAAATTAAGCCATTTTGTTTGCTTGAATATTCAATTGGATTAGTGCACAAAGAATCAAGTAACTTTGTGGTGAGAATAGGGTGAAAAGCAAATTAAGTAGCATTAATTTTTTAAAATATTTTCTTATATATTAACTCTTATCCTATATGTTCTTTGATGACAAATATCTTGAATTTAGTTGGATTAATGGTACATGATAAATGTTAGTAACTCTTATCCTATTGTGCTTTTTTCTCTATTGGTAAAATTTTCTATATACACCAATGCAACAAAGATAAATTTATTTGGCAACAATGAGATGTATATGACTTCATATGATGCACTAAACCACATCAAACTTGCAATGAAGGAATTATGCTCTTTTTTACACCCTTAATTTTTTTATCCTATTTAGTAATGCAATGGGGTGCAATACAATAATTATTAGCAATAGCATGATTAATTTGTTATTGACAAGAATGGGAGAAGTTGTTTTTTATATTTAATTCCGATTACAAGAAGTCTAAAATGTCTATCAGACAAAATGACTCTCCATTGCCATTCACTATTTTCCTTTGTTAAAATCCCAAAATTAGCATTAATATGCAAGACCAATAGCAAAATCAACAAATAAAAAAAATTATTGAACAAATCTTGAGCAACAAAATCACACATTATCAAATTGAAAGGGTGTGTAGAAATATATAAATCGAGTTATATAGATGTAGATTCAATTAGTAAACTATGCAAAAATAATCTTCCATATGCATTTTCTATGAATGTCTGGAGAAAAAAATATATAGAGAAGAACATTAAATGGTCTTTATAAAATTGTCAATTATATATGAAAAATATTTGAGACACCTTTTGAAAGATGTCATACATTATATTATATCTCTTTAAAGCTTGTATAACAAAATTGATATTTTTCTGGCATTGCTAGTTGATCATAAAAACTTGTGAAGAAATGAATTGCTTTTCTTAACATTTTTTGTTCAAGCCTTGATTTTGTTTTTGAAAAAATAGAACATCACATTATATTTTGTTAAACAAAAATCCTTAAAATGTTGATTGGGAAAAAGGCCACTTGAATGTTAATCATGAATCAATTGAAAAATGAAAAGACATTTGAATGCTAACTATGAAGTGGTAAATGTCAATGTAAAGTAAGTGCATTTGATTCTCAAATGTACATCTTTCATATTCTTGCTAGAAAAAAAAAATCCACTTAAATGTTTATAATAAATTAGTTAGAAAATGAATAGCCACTTGAATGTTCATTATAAGTTTATTGAAAGATAAAAAAACCACTTAAAATTTTTAATTGTGGGGAAGACTGTTTGAGAGAATAAAAGCCACCAAGATAGAATGTTAATAATAAATTGTTCAAAGCATGAAAAGACACTTGAATATAATATGTGAAATAGTATATTTCAATATGAAATAAATGCATTTGATAATCAATTGTGCACTTTTCATATGCTTACAAACAAATTAAAGAACACTTTAGAAAATAAAAAGCCACTCAATTGTTGTTTGTGGAAAATATTTTTGGGAGGAAAAAAACCACTTAAATGTTAATTATGGTTTATGGCTCATTTAGAAAATGAAAAGACACTTAAATTTTATTAAGTATGAAATAGTAAATATCAATGTGAAACAAGTGCATTTAATCCTCTATTGTACAACCTCTCATGTGCCTGTAAAAAAAAAAACCAAAGAAAAACATTTGAATGATAATTGAGAATTATTTGAAAAATGATCATATTCTTGAATATTGACAATGAAATAGTGAGTCTCAATGGAAAGCAAGTGCATTTAATTCTCAACTGTATACTTTTATCTTTTATGTATATGGTCAATCTTACAACTCATCTTACTATACAAAAAATTACAGCCTGATAAATATGTTTCATCATCTCTACAGTGACATTGATGACCAAAAGTATACGTGGGATCATTATTACACGTGTTATGATGAAATTTGTTTATTGCAAGAAGACCTTACTATGCACTCTGTAAAAGGTTAACATGATTTTAGTAGATGAGCAAGTATGTAATAAAATTTACTTACAGATTAGCACTTTTCTACCATTACCCATAGGCCTTGTTTGTTACGAGGGATTGATGGGCAGGGACAGGGATTGAGACAGGGATTGGGCCATTTATATCGTTTGGTACGATGGATTGGGATTGGGTCAGGGATTATGAATACCACAAAGGAGGGATTCCTGCAAAGCCACCTTCCC
>JBAGKO010000011.1:14218635-14233538 GCA_037177275.1 Acacia concinna | reverse complement strand
AATGATTTTTATGAGAAAAATGACTCTTTAAAATATAATTTAGGAAAGTAAAAGAAAGTAGATGAATGAAAATATATAAATAATAATATTTTATTATTATGTTTATTGTTAAAAAAGATAGAAAAATATTAACATATGTGAATATATAATTAACAAAAAGGAAAGAAAGAAGATATAGGTGCATATGTGTGAGTAGTCGCACAGAGAGTGTGGGGGAGTGTGTTATAGTGTGATGAGAGAGTGTTGTAGCAGGAATGTCTCACAGGTCCCAAAGGTGATAAGCCAACACTAATACCCATAAAAGCCACTTGTAGAGGCTTTTTACTTTCCACCACTTTTAATTTCTTTTGCTTATATTTTACGGCTCGACCCAAACACCAAATTTATAAAAGCTCATTATTTTTATAAGCTTAAGCCATAAAAAGCTCCTTAACATTGAAACCAAACAGGCCCTTGCTTGTTCAAAACTAAATGTTTGATATGTTAATAAACAATACACACTAGCCTCTACATAGCACCAAGAGAATACCTAGTTTTTTATAATAAAGGAGAAAAATAAAACTCCCAAAGAATGCCACCCCGGGGTGATTTTTTTTTTTTAAAGGAAATATTTATTTGGTTTCAAACCAGCTATTCAGGATTTTAGGTGTTGATTTAAGTTTTGAGTATAAAACTCCCTTCCCGCCTGAGAACAAAAGGAGTAGAAAATAGCTAAAGCAAATCGAAGAGAATCTCCGACATTCACACTGAATTGTAGAGAGGCTGACGCACTCACACCGGAAAAAACCACTTAACCAATTTTACAATTTTCTAGAACAGTTTAAACTTTGAACTCAACATTTTGCTTAAAGCACCTGAATTTATTGGCATTACTGACTCTTTACTTAAGTAATTATTTATATCAAAGCTATATAAAATTTATACTCATATAAAATTATATTTGGTGGCCATAAATTTATCATTAACATCTTTAATCAACAATATGTTTATTTATTTTTGTAAAAATAAGAGCAATATGTCACCAAAAAGATTAAAAAAACGAGTAATGTTTATTTAAAGAGCAAAAGCCCAGATAAAATTGCTTCTTTGTTTCCCGCTCGTTTAGAGCCCTGGAGTCTCAACAAATTTCGATTCTCCTCCTTTATTGGTGAATATTTTCCCTTCTTTTTTAAAAAAATTTAACCAGTTCTTCGCAATTCATAATAGGAATTCTAGAAAGCTTATAATTGAGTCATCGATTTCCATATACTGGAAGCCGGGATTATTTATTATACTAATGTTCGTCTAGGTTTTGTTGATTGTTCTGCCAAATCTGTGGAATGCCCCTGCGACCATTGATTGATAAGCAAAGAGGGTGAATTGAGATGAGTGTAGTTCCGAAAGAGTCAATTGAAGTCATTGCGCAGAGCATTGGCATCCCCAATTTGTCCCCTGATGTCGCTCTCGCTCTCGCTCCCGATGTGGAGTATAGGGTTCGCGAAATTATGCAGGTATTAACCATAAAGAAATAGCTATGATAATGCTCTTGTTCCCTCAAATTTAAATGTAAAATTCGGGCGTAGAATGTTCAATTGTCGTTTTTGATAAGCTGGGTTGTGTTGATCATGCGCTGGAAAGTGCTAGCGGCTGACATATTTCTTTCTTTGTTCATTCTCAATGTATAGGAGTCTATAAAATGCATGCGCCACTCAAGGCGAATTGTTCTTACGTCAGATGATGTGGACAGTGCACTTAAATTAAGAAATCTGGAGGTTAGTCGTTGTACTTTTTCTGTCTCTTGTGATAACCTTGAATTTGAAAAGACTATACATGCTTTTTAATGGTAGTTACATACTCAAATCTTTCCCCCCATGAACTTTTTCCTCAATTTTATCTCTTGGTTTAGTAGGTCAGAGTTCATGTACGAGCTGGTCAGATTCATATGGATTATTTTCTGTTATGCATCATGTTTACTATTCAATTTTGCTTATCCAAGCACTCCTCTGTTCCTTGCATAAAAAATTGCTCTTTTTTATTGGAAATAATTTTCTGAAAATATGCCTCAAGGGAGTTGTGGAGTAGTGAGGATAGAAAAGGAAAAGGGAAATATATAACAGCGCTGCAATGTTGATCTTGTTCAAAGAAAATGTAAATTTCATTTACGGCACCTTGATAATAGATGAATAGATAAATTTAAAAATTTAACTTGGTCAAAACATGTGGGAGCTTCTTGCGCTTCATATATACTTGTGTGTGTATAACTGGCATAAACAAAGTCTCAAAGGGCTGTATATGGGAGTTATGTTAATCATGTCTTTGAATTTGTTTGACGTGCAGTACAAGGAGTGTGCTAGAACCAGGAAATATTAGACCAGTTTATAGGACCACACCTTTTCATTTTAATATTTTGACGATGCTTCCATGCATAATTTGTATGTGCCTTTCAATGGAACAAATATTTTATTATGATGGCTGTATACAATAAATGGCACAACTGATGCTTTTCATAGGTAAGTAAAAATTTCTGCAGTGCTGGTCCAAAAATGCTGTGAATTTGACCATGCTTGTTAGTCTGTAATCTCCCTTTTGAAAATTTGGCTTCAAGAGACTAGACTTTTGTACGGTTTTATGTATTTGACCTCAGACATCTTTTGTGACTGGATTGGCTTTGGGAGCCTATTAGAATTTAGTGGCACACCTACAAAAGGCTCTAACTTGCCATCGTAAAGATGCCATGTCTCTGTCCGTATAAGCATGTGCGGGTGGTAAATTGTAGTATGCTAGTAAAGTTACCATGTGCTTCTCTATTTGGTGTGTTGTGTTTATGTTTACCCATAAAATCTTTAGCGCCAGTTCCATTCTGATCTCATTATGTTAGAATTGCTGTTTTTTTATGATACTCTTTTTGGTTTCACTTACTCCTTGTATTTATTTATCAGCCGGTATATGGTTTCACCTCTAATGATCCTCAGAGGTTCAAAAGAGCTGCTGGACACAAGGATTTGTTCTACATTGATGACAAAGATGTTGATTTTAAAGATGTAAGTGTCCACTAGATATAAGATTGGTTTACTAAAAAGGCCAAGTCTCTTTCTGACATGATTCTTAATTTTGACGTTGTTCCCAATTTGAATAGGTGATTGAAGCACCACTGCCAAAAGCACCCCTTGATGCATCAATTACTACTCATTGGCTGGCAATTGAAGGTGTACAGCCTGCAATTCCTGAAAATGCTCCCATTGAAGGTATTTTCTCAACTTAGGTGCAGCTAAGCTATATGCATGTCCCTAGTGCACTGGATGTCAAGGTCCATTAATCACGTGCCAGCTATATGCTCTTCAATTTTTGCTATGCAAAATTTGAATTTATAATATGCATGAATTCATTCTTTCATTTCCCTTTTAATTACTATGAGCTCTCATATTATGATCTGAAAGTCTGCATTTCCCCTCCGTTGTCAATTCAAGTCTCTTTTATGGTTACTTGCAGTTCCCTCTGAAACAAGAAAATCTGACTATAAGGAAGACGGACTTCCTATTGATAAATTACCTGTTAGACATGTAATTTCAAGAGAGCTTCAGGTATGCACTAATAATCATGCTGTATGCACGGTTTTTTTATTTTTTTAAATTTTTGTGATGAACCTCTATGAACTTTGTTTTCATCTACAGCTTTACTACAACAAGATAACTGAGCTGATATCAAACAAGCCAAGCACCATTCTCCTTAATAGAGCATTACTTAGCTTGTCAACAGATTCAGGGCTCCATCCTTTGATTCCTTATTTCTCATACTTTGTTGATGATGAGGTTCAGACAAGATTTTATCAATGTTATTGTTTTTGCTTGACCTTTTGAACTATATATCTTGATTGAAAGAAACACCTGTTCTTCAATTTTATCCTTTTTTTTCCAAATATCATTTCAGGTGGCTCGAAATTTCAGTAATTTAAATCTTTTATTTGCTTTGATGGGTCTTGTTCGGAGCCTTATGCAAAATCCTCACTTACACATAGAGCCTTATGTAAGTATGGTGCTGATTTTGTAAATGTTTTTACTTCTATAATGTATTAACTTAAGGTGATTATTGCCTTTTGTGTGAAACTCTGTTGAGATTGATTAGTTACAAGTGGTTATACATAAACTGAACAATTCTACCTTTTTGGGGTCACACATGGATGGCTGTTATACTCTACTAACGCTTTAGTTGTAATTACTGCAAATGGACTTTGATTTGATTGACCATCTAATATTTTCAATCCATTTTATCAGCTACATCGATTTATGCCGGCTATTATGACCTGCCTTGTTTCAAAAAGGCTAGGAAATAGACCATCTGATAATCACTGGGAACTCAGGAACTTCAGTGCAAATCTGGTTGCTTCGATATGCAGAAGGTGGGGGGCCTTTTTTCTGAGTAATTCTAATCATAGAATAATAGAAGTCTGGCAAACATGTTCTCTAGTATTTTCAAATCTCAAAATTTGAAAATTCACAGATTTGGGCATATTTATGAAAACCTTCAGCCACGTGTGACAAAGACATTGCTTCATGCTTTCTTGGACCCTACAAAGTCTCTGCCTCAACATTATGGTGCAATTAAAGCGATCACAGCTCTTGGATCCAGCATGGTATCTCTGAAATTTATGAAACTGTTTTTATTCTTTACATAAATGATTTCTTTCTTGCGAGCTATTATGACCTATGACTCAAACTAGAGAGCTGTATGGCTTTTTGTTCGAGTAAATGCCATTAGTTACTTAAAAGCTTGGCATAATATACCAAAGGAACAGGCAGGCCCTTTCTCCTCTAGCATATCAAATATATGCACCTGTTATTTCCTGTTTCTCATTGCAATCATACGCATGCATATTTGTATTCTTCCTTGGTGATGTAAGATCTTCTGTACGAGGATTCAGGCAATTATAATGTCTTTCCAATTTGAACAGGTTCGCATGCTTATTCTTCCAAATCTTGAGGCATATCTGCTTCTTCTTGAGCCAGAAATGCAACTTGAGAAGCAAAAAAATGCATTAAAGAGGAATGAAGCATGGCAAGTTTATGGAGCATTGCTGGTTAGTTCATGCTATAAAATAAATAGGTTTTATTGAACATGGATCTGGTCCTTTTCGCTTGAACACCTCTCAGGCTAATTACTGAAGTCATAAACATTTCAGTGCGCAGCAGGCCAATGTATTCATGAAAGGTCGAAAGTGTACAGCCATATACTCTCTCCTGCTTCTACTCGTGCTTTTTCGAGAGGCTATGGGAAAACTGCGACAGTATTGCCAAGTATGATTTTCTTTTCACAAAGAAGCTTGAAGCAATAAATTGGTACATAAAAGCTAGAGAAATTTCAAGATGATGGATTATGAATCTTTAATATGTTAATTGCATTTCGTTGAAAGGATACTGAAGGGGCATGAGTCTGTGATTGTCCTTAAACTTGTTACCTCTTAGAGCTAACCTTTTTCATCAATTTAGTTGCCTCTTTCGGTGCTCATTTATTCTAAGTTTACAGTAAACCTTGATTTTTGATTTTTTTTATCCTTACACCCTTTCTGTATTTCCAAATGAATGAAGGCAAACGGAAAGCCAGCACAGACAATCTAATGCAGCAACCTCCACTGAAGAAAATTGCAGCAGATGTTTCTGGTGGTTTGATACCAATGAACTCCTTGCCGGTTGATGTGCAGAGCACGCCAGGCGGATTTTTGAATACAATGGGAGTTTCTAACGCCGTCATGTCTTCAATGCCTCGCCAGTTAAACCCAGGAAGAGACGTTGGAGGTCAACAAAGTAAGGTATCAGCAACTCTTGCTCAGGCTTGGAAGGATGACATCGATGCCGGACATTTGTTATCGTCTGTGCATGAACTATTCGGACATAGTGTGTTTTCCTTCATTCCAAAAGCAGAAGCATCCATATTCTTGTGAAAGGTTTAATATTGCATAATTAATTATTGGGGATGCCTTTGTCCTTTTAGTATATATGACTTGGTGCTCAAAGGTGATGGCAGGCTAGGATAGGACAATAATATATGTACGCAATCTATTGATATTTTAACTAGCCAGAAATTTCTTTCACAGTTCCAGAGTTGTCCTTGATTATTTTTTGGTTAAAACGTTTTAGCACGGTAGTGTAAATATATTTGGATGACCATTTTCTCCCTCACTTTTATCGTTGCGCGAAGTTTGATTACTATAAGTCTATAATAAATTGTTTTGAAATTCTTTTCAACATTTTAATAAGAAAAATATGACATTACTTATAATTTTCCTTGCAGTATATTTAATTTTTGTTCGCCACGGGGATAGCTGGACACGCTAGTTAGAAATTAATTAATGATCGATTCACATTAAATCAATCTATACTGATATCGTGATATGCACAAACACACGAGAAATATTATTTAAAATTATAAATAATGTTCATATTTCAGGCTTGCATTACACACATGACAGAACCCACATTTAGTTTTTTTAGCAAATTCTGCCTTGAATGAAATAATTAGGATCCAACTTTTTTATTGTTTAATAGACTGATTCAGTAAAACTTTGATTAGCTGTGGATGTGATAGTAGATCAATGTCGTTGGAACCAAAAAAAAACTGTCTTAGCGTATGCGGAGTATTCGAGTTACTTGTAACAAGAATAATCTCACTAAAGACAAAAGAAAACACGCAAACAACTTAGCATTTATGGGACAGAGGCATCATATCTAAACTTACTAGAAAGGCAGTAATACATCTCAATAATTAAGCTTCAAGATCAATATACAATGGAATAACTACACCAAAACTTGACTACAGAAGAATAAAATCAGAGAGGTAAAAAAGAACTCAGCAAGCAACTAAAAGAAGAGCCTTCTTTGGGGTGCTCTAGATGATGGAGCAGTTGAGAGTGGAGGAGGCATTGCCTTGCTTTCTTGGCCTCCCACCATTTTATTAGCCATCTTTGCAGCCTTAGGATCTGTTAGTAGTGTCTTCTGAAATGACTGTGAGAAACCAGTTGCGATTATCGTCACATGAATCTCTCCCTTGTAGCGATCATCAACAACAGCCCCAAATATAATATTGGCAGAAGGATCTGCCAAACTTGTCACCACCTGCGAATTACCAGGTGTTCAAGATAGAGCTCAAGGAAAGGAGATACAGAAAGGAACCAAATATGACCGGGGTTAATAACAGCAAAAGACAGACACCAATCAAGAACAAACATAATGGTAAAACCTTAGACATTAAATTAGGTCCTTTGAGAAAGAACTAATGATCTTCAGATGCAAGAAAGTAAGAACCATGTTGCTTTTCTAATGAAGTGTTGGGTTGTTCATCAAAGGCTCAAAGCTCCAGTGCTGAGGCATGTCACATTTATTGGGTCTGTTTGCAATGCAATTGAATATAGAATTAAAGATCAATTTTGAAAATATGATTCACATTGCAAAACGAGGAGGAAAATACCAAATGAGGCCTCAAATTCATCCACACAAAAAGGGAATATCACTAATTCAAACGTTGCGGTACTCAAATTGGAGTCACATAAAACCATGACCATTGTCCAGCATGATTCTAGGCGTATGTATTGTACTAATGAAATATTTCCAATTCAAAACGTTGAAGAGGTAAATAACAGAATGTTTGTGTGCCAAGGGCTGATATGATTAAATGTTTTAGTACCTGAGACACTCTGTTCACCTCCTGTAAGGTTATGTCCTTTCCTCCAGTAATATTATAAACAATTCCAGTAGCTGACTGAATAGACGATCCTATTAAAGGAGCCAAAGTAGCCTGTTCTGCTGCTTCTTCAGCACGATTTTTGCTGGAGGAAACACCTACTCCAAGCATTGCAGTTCCAGAATCTTTCATCACAGCTTTAACATCAGCAAAATCCACGTTTACCAACCCAGGTATCTGTAAATCAATAACATAACCATTAGTTCAATTATGAATGCAAGAATGTGAGAATGCAGGACTTTGGTTGTTTGGGATTCTCCAAAGGCTCTTCTTTTCACAAGTTTCCCATTTTTGTGGGAAAACATCAATATAGTATTTAGGGTGAAGGTGCAACAATAAGAATAAAGAATTGCGTTAGGAGCAAAAATGGTAATTATCTTTTATTGGGTGCAAAAATAGTAATAAACATTTAAAAGTGGTGCAAATTTAGTATTGCCGTTAATTAAACTTAACATCTTTTAAGTGTGGCCCACCTACTGCCCAAGTAAAAAAAACGGACATTAAGTCTAATTAACGGGAATTTTTAAATTTGCACCACTTTTAAATGTTTATTATTAATTTTACACGCAACAAAAGATAATTATTATTTTTGCTTCTGATGCAATTCTTTATTCCTATTTTTGCACCCTCTATTATTTGTAGGCAAACTCACCGTGATGATGTCTGCTATTCCTTGTACTCCTTGGCGCAAAACATCGTCTGCAAGGAGGAAAGCATCCTGAAGAGCTGTCTGCTCATCAGCTATGTCAAGCAGACGATCATTTGGAATTACTATAAGTGTATCAACATTTTTCTGCAGCTTTTCTATGGCTTCCAGTGCCTGAAGAAAGAGCAAATGAAATTAAGTGGTTAGTTTGAAATTTCAAACAACAAACTAATATTTTTGAAGAATACTAACTGTGGTGTGCCATCAGCTCAAAACTTCAATAATTATATTCATAACAATTGGCTCTACCATTTTCTCCATAGCATGCATTAATGTCAAACGATGCCAGAAGGCCACAAAATATGTGCCACATCAATCATCAGATAACAGTCCTATTGACCCTAGAATTTTACCTATAACATAGGAATTCATGACTATCGATAACAACATATTGTGCAATATACATCACATTATTAATGAGATCCCAAATAAAACTCTTATTCAAATATAAAATATCATACAACTGTGGTTAATGAGTTTAACAAATTTTCTAGCTCTCATGAAGCTGATAAAAAAAAATGCTTATGAAAAGGGTGGAACGGATAATTAAATTTATAATACACTTTTTGCAATTAAAAATGTAACTTATTAGATTAATAAATGATGAAATCATATTCCAAATAAGGAACAAAATGACACCTGCCTGCATGGATCTTTTGCGTCCTTCAAAACTGAATGGGTATGTAACCACACCAACTGTCAAATAACCAGCCTCTTTTGATAGTCGTGCCACAACTGGGGCAGCACCTGACCCCGTGCCCCCACCCATACCAGCTGTTATGAACACAAGATCTGAGCCTTGAAGAGCATTAGCAATAGTTTCTTTTGATTCCTCTGCAGCTTGCTCCCCCAACAGTGGATTCCCACCAGTACCTGCACATTTCTATCAAGTAATTTGAATCAAAGGCCACATAAGTATGGAGTGTAGTCATGTACATGAGCTTAGATTCACAGGAAAATCAAATAAAGGAAGCTCCAAAACAAATGAGAAAGAGTGCCTGACCTAACCCACGAGTCAGAAGTTCCCCGATTTTAATTGGATTCTCCGAAGCAGAATGTAACAGTGCCTGGGCATCAGTATTTATTGCATAGAAGTCTACTCCCTAATCGAAATGAAGCAGAGTATAACTTCAGTAATCACTTAAAGATGCAGCAAAACACCGATACTTCTAGGTAGGAGGATAGCATAGCGAATAGTGTGACTGGCGTAATCTACAATCTAAGGTATATAAATAAAATCAACCCAAAACTGCAATCATACTAAAATTATGTCTCCCTAACGAGAAAGTCTATAACCCTGCGGCTTTTCCTTGAAATGCCCTTCCATTTCCTCTTCCTAAACAAGAAGATAGTTGTTACGTTCAAATTGAATGATAGCACCACAGTGGCAGATAATTCATTTAACTACAAGCAAGACGCCCAATTGAAAGAGCATTCTAAAATAACGGAACTTCATCAGTGTATGTAAGAACAAAGGAAGATATTTGAAATTCCACCCAAAAAAAAGGGAGGGAAGGGGAAAAAAAAAAGAACGAAAAAACCCACTTGTAAACCACTACCAATCATGCGATTAACAGCATTGTTGCCACCACCACCGATGCCGACCACTTTAATCTTGGCATTGTCCAGAGGCGTGAAGGAGCAGCTGACGGACAGAGAACGACGGCTCTGGCGTTCGAAGGCACATTTTCTTCTGGGCTTGCAAGAAACAAAGGAAGAGGAGGAGAGTGCGTTGGGATAAATTAGAGCGGCAATTGAAGAGGAAGAGACCAGCCCGTTGGGACTTGACAGAGGAAGAGTGGCCATTATTATTCTGGTTCTGGACTTCTGGCAATGTGAAATGCGATGAATGAGAATCGGATTTTGCTATTTTAGAAATAGAATTAGGGTTTTCGGAAAAAGAAGTGAAAAAGACATCCCAAGATTTTTCATTTCGCCTATATTCCGTTTCCCCTCCACCTTACGAGGATTGAAGAGACGGCTTTCTCATACATAACGGACGGCGTCGCTTTTTTGCCGCCTTCAAATCAGAATGTAACTTATTGGCATTGCTAACTAATCTTTAAAGGGCTAAAGGGTAAACTTGTTCTGAAAATTTTTATTCAAGGACAATTTTGCTTTAAAAAGTTTTTTTGGATAATCTTGATTCAAAAATTTCAAGAAGGTTTATTTTGCCCTCACTCGTTATCTTCATTAATTTTGATCGTTATTGGCCAAACGACTCACATGTCGTCCACATTATTTTTTTGGGGTACATGATGAAAGTTAATAAACAAACAGAAATAAAAATGTTATTGCTAATTAGGTTACACGTGAACTAAGTCAGTGTCAAGCCTATCTACCAAGTAGAATCCAAACTTTATATTGAGTGCTCTTTTTGCAAGGTTATTTGTAACCAGGTTTAGATTTCTTAGGATGTGACGAATTTCCACATGCCAAATATGCTCCAATAAGCTTCGAATCTCCAATACCAAGCTTCGTTGCATGTGTAACTTGGTACATCTTTCTTGACATAGTCTCCAAGCATTAAGACAGTCTATAAGTAGAACCACCTTCTTTATACCTAGAGCCGGGAAACGGGCTGAGTCTGTCGGCCAGCCCTTTTAAGCCATGTTAAGTTAACGGCCATGCTTGCATTTTGGAGGCTAAAAATGGAATCGAGTCTACAAGGGCAAGCCCTGTAGGGCCTCGGGCTTAGAAGGGCCAGCTTTGCAGGGATACGAGCCAGCCCTTTTAGGCCCTTGTAATTTTTTTATCTTATATATATCATACTATATAATTTATTTTGGGCATAATTTATTTGGGGCTAAGGGTTCAACTCATTAGGCCATTATCCAATAAACACACACCACACTGAGCACACAAACATACGCGCTCACACACTCACATACAAGACACGGGACACCACACACACACACACACACAAAAGACACGGGACACCATACATACATCACGCATTCACGCTGCATACTTATATACTACGTAAAATTCAAACTTTATTGACACATAACAATGATGTACCTAAAATATAGTCGTTTGTTTGTTGCATACTTGTATACTATGTAAAATTCAAACTTTATCTTGACATAATTTGTGTTAAATTAAAATTTTAATTGTTATGATTTACTAATTTTGTTTCTTTAAAAAATGTTGAAAAAAAAATGTTTAAAATGCTTACAGCCCTGTAGGGCCAGCCTTAGCCCTGTCGCTCTCGGGTCGGGCTTTGAAAAATATGTGTTTTTCTTAAGTCAGGTTTCAACGAGCTAGCCCTATTAAGGCCCTGGCCCTTAAAGGGCCGGGCCATCCCTAATTCCCAGCTCTACTTATACCCATGTCCCAAGCTTGTTTTAAATAAGTTAAGTAGCCCCATAACTCAGTACTTAAAGATCCCTCCTACTAAATTCTCATCATAAATCCCCCATAGAAGTTATCTTGTGGGTTCCATATGCCTCATCTACAAGCTGCTAAGCAGAGAAGTTTCGAGAATGTACCATCCACAAAAAGTTTATAATAACCTGAGGGGATTTTTGCTGAGTGAGCCTCAGGCATTTCATGACTCCCTTACAAGTTCACATTATGGCATCGCTTATTGTTTCTTCATATGGAATCAATTATGGAGGCTACACGGATCTTCAAAGAGCTAAGATTTGCATTAAGCCCTTCAAAAATCTTTTCATTTCTAAATTTCCATAGCAACTAACATGGCATGGCAAAACATTCTGCCCATTTAGTGTCTTCCACAAAACAAACTGGTTTATACAAATTTAAAGTACACTATTCCCATAAATCTATATTAAAGAACTTTACCTTGTACTTGCCATGAATTATGCTCTTCTAGAAACTTTTAGTTCTTGGACAATCCCTTAAAATATGCAATAAGTGTTCCATACTCTCTCCACATACCACACAAGTGACATCTTTTGCCATTCCACGTTGTACTCTTCACATGGTATGTTAATGCTACTTCAATTTCGATCTCCTCTCATTGTCGTAATTACTTGTATAGTCTATAAATTATTTTCTCATCTTCCTTAGCAACATTTGATTTCATCTGATTCAGGTCTTCTGAAAAAGCTACTTTCTTCTTCCTCTTCTCCATTTTTTAAAAATAAAAAAAATTAAATTAATAATAATACCAACCCCAAAATCTCATGATGAAATTGAGGGCTATTTTGATTATCAAGCCATAATGGTTTAATCTATTTTATGTTCTCTAAAATTCAATCAAAGTAAAGTAAAGGGAGGGATCTAAGTTATAGTATATTCACGTTTTTTTTTTGACAAATGACAATTTTATTAACAAAGAGTAAAATTATTCAAAAAAACAGGGTTTTCTGTACGTGATTATAGCCAATAAATAATAACCAGAGGCCCAGAAGCCAAAAGTAACCAAAAACTATAAGTAAAGCAAACTTTCTTTTCCCCCAAAAGTCAAACATACATTACAACAAGGGAAAACAAAAAACCCTCACCCTTTTTGGACCAAACACAAACAGACCGAGATTGAGACCCACGAAGAGACAGGATCAACTTACATTATCACTGTTCCGAGGATTAATTCCATTGTTCCGCCTGCCTTTCCTATGTTTCCTGCTTCTTGTTTTGGCTTTTTAAAAATAAAAATATAAAATTGACAGAACAATGAATTAGAAGCAAAAAGCATGCATTGATTTATGGGAAATTAGGACTAGAAAAATATCACAAAAGTTTCAGTGTAGATTTCTCTATTAAAAAGTCTATATGAAACTTAGTGATATAGATTTCAAATGTGAATTTACTTTATTGACAATTGTAAGTGAATATATTGACAAGTCATAGAAGTTATTGACAAGGGTTAACTAAAACAGTTCTCGTTGAGGTTGAGAAGTATAAGCGACTATATTAATAAATTATAGAGACGGTTGACAAACCTATTTATATTAATTAAACCAACTCTTGTGAGCAAGTGTGTGTCACAATACCGACAAGTACAATTGTTAAGAATTTTGAATTAAATGGGCCCACAAAAAGATCAAATTTAAATTTCACTGGAAACAAAATAAACTGATTATCAGGTCAATTCCGTGTTCATGGGCCCACAATAAAAGTGAAAGATCTGATTTTTACCCTATCGTAAGTTTGTAAAAGTAGAACGGGAAAAGAAATCATTTCTACTATTGTAAACACACCATATATTATATATATAAAGAGAGAGAGGGGATTTGGATGTTTTAAGTTTTTTATACATTAAGACTCAATGTGGACACTGCCACTTGGCACAGCCAACTGGTATGGTATGAGTCTGCATCCATCCACAAAGCATAGTTTATTAGTATTCATTATTCAAACACGCGAGAATTAATTTTGGATTTGAACAAAAGACTCAAACCTGTCTCCTAACTCCAACTCTGGTCTATTATCTATATAGCTTTCTGTATTGACTTGAATCTAAACAACGAACAGTAAAGCCAGAAGACGCTAAAGCAGGCCCTCTGAAACTGTTGTTCACACAAGTAAATATCTGACTTCTCTTGGAACCCATGTGAAAATGAAGATGGCTGAGAACATTTATTTACCTTGATGAAGATGATCTTCCCCGAGTCAACTAAACCTGCTGCTTATTAGTGTTAGTTGATTGTTTGGTAATTTCACTGTTTAGACTCACCGGCTTTTTCTTTGTTTACAATTTCATTGTTTAGTCATCTTCTTTGTTTCGTTGGGATTCAAGCAATAAAAGTCACACAATTCTACCTCTCTCTTTTTTTTTTTCCCTACCTTCTGCAAAGCTCGCTACCATTCTTCATTTCTTATTCGCTTCCAATGGCAAAAGGTGGCCGGTGAATCACTTCATCAATCTTTGGCATTTCAAACTTAGTCATGTTCTCTTTTATGATCTTCTCTTGTACATGTCTCACGCTAATTCTTTCTTTCTTCTTCTTCATTCCTAAGGACAAAAGGAAGGAGACATGAAAATGGTTGGCGGTAAGATTCATGAAATTCAATTAAGTAATTCTGATTTATTATCAATCATTTAATTTCCATGAATATTCTTCATCAAATACATGAAAATTTTAGCATTTCATGAATGTGGGTCACCTGGGATTAATTGAAGGGAGAATTCTAGAAAAATGTCTTCAAAATATGAAAATCTCGTTATTTCATACTAATTAAAATGAATTGTGAATTAAACTAAACTGAGGAGGGATTTTGATATTCTGAAGGTATTTTTTCTGGTATTTTCCCTAATTCTTCCAATATAAGTAATTTTATAATGAGGTTCAGTTTATGATCATAATAATACGCTGTATATTCGTTATGGGACCCAATTGATTTTCTTTTCTTTTCTTTTTTTTTTAAAAAAGCTTAAGTTTCGCCTATATATGAAATGAAGCATCTTGCGTGGCATAATTCAAAAATACGACAAAAAATTCAGAAATTTGATATAAATTTCCAAATAAAGAGTCAAAGGTTGAGGTTGAATTTCATTTTAAACGAAATAAGCTATTTC
>JBAGKO010000011.1:14207449-14218535 GCA_037177275.1 Acacia concinna | reverse complement strand
ATCAGCATAGATAGTGCAAAATGTCAGGAAATCAAAATACATATATATTCATCCACCATAGCCAGAATATACATAATGTTAATGTCAATATCAGCAAGTTAGATGATACTAACACAAAATATACATTAACATAATATCATAACATAAATTTAGACCATATTCAAAATGATTTTCAAAAGCAAGATCACTCGAAGTGAATCCTAGTGCTCAGAATGGTCTGGAGACTTCTCCCCCTTTTTGTCAGCATTAGAAAGGGATAAAATAGAAGGAGAAGCAGGTCTAGTGCGTAGTAGGGCATCAGGAATAGTAGAATGAGATTGGATGGGAAGTAATAATGTCTGTGGAAGAGAAGAAACTTCATTACTAATGTCTCCAATCTCTTGGGCAAAAGTGGGCTCACGAGAGTTAGAGGGAGGATGAGGTAAGACAAGTGGAGGAATATGAAGAGGGTCTGTGAGATCTGGAACATAGAGATGAGTGGATGTGGGAATAGGAGAGGGAGGAATGGAGGGTACACTCTCAGTGTGACCAGAACCCTAAGAATGAGTAGGAGATACAATGTGGGTAGGCTTAGTGGGGTTATAGGTGACATGAACATGAGAAGTGGATCTAGGTTTAGTGACAAAACAAGATATGGGCATGAGAGGTAGAAGGGTCATGTGGTGGAGGTGGAGGAACAAAGGAGGAAGGTAAAGGATCAGTGGTATGAGATAGGGGTGTCTAAAAAGGCATCAGCTCAGAGGAAGGAGGATGAGTGAGGAGTGAGTCAAGCTTGTCATTGATAGACTGGAGAAGGCTGATGGTAGCTTCAGATTAAGCTTGCTGGAGTTCCATCATCTCATTGTGAGCCTTGCTCAATAACTCACATTGCTCTAGTGGCACTGAAGTGATTTGTACTGATCACTCTCAGGATCACTCGAGTGTTTTGAAAGTGATTGAAAATATTTGAGTTCACTCTAGTGGCACTGGACTGATTTGTACTGATCACTCTTAGGATCACTCGAGTGTTTTGAAAGTGATTGAAAATATTTGAAGTCACTCTAGTGGCACTGGAGTGATTTGTACTGATCACTCGCAGGATCACTCGAGTGTTTTGAAAGTGATTAAGAATTGTATGATCACTCTAGTGGCACTGGAGTGATTTTGAAGATCACTCGAGTAGCACTCGAGTGATTCTAACAATCACTTCTAGTTTACTTCGAGTGATACACCAGTGATCTTGAAAAACTTTTGCCTTGCACTTTCAATCACTATAACAATGTTTTGTTTTCATAAAACCATAGTGATTTAAAACTAGTTGCTTAAAAATAACCTTTGATCAAGTTTTAGAAAAATATATGAGATTACACTCGAGTGGCACTCGAGTGATCTAGATACACTGACTGAAATACTTCTTGATCACGGATGAATCTTTTCTAATATCTTTTGTTATCATCAAAACAAGGGTTCCAACACTTAAGTCTTGATATCCCCATGAGATTTAGTAAGTTTTTCTTTCTTCAATCTCTTCTCTTCTTCATGATTATTCTCCTTACTCCAATTCAACAACTCCTTTTCTTTTCTTGAATTCTTCACCCCATATTTAATATCTTCATACTTGAACACATTATTATTCTTAATCTTCTTCATTCACCATACTCTAACTTGAAGTTTTTCTTCCTTTTCTTGAATAATTCATTCCTTCATACTTTGTTCTTTCTTCCTCTTATGCAAATATTTCCTTGTTGACCAATCTATAAAATGTCACATTAAATGTGATAATAATTAAAGTAAGGGATACTGTATAATGCAAACTTTTTGCTCTTAAAACTTGGCATCAATATTTGTCATCATCAAAACTAATCATGCATCTAATAATATTGAAAGAGGCTATGGACTATACTTGTGGGCCTAATGTCGATGATTGTGAGGAGATCAATCCTCAAGGTCAAGGCAATTGTGGTAAGCCTAACGCTATGGGTGCTTATTGGCAGAAGCATAAGAGAAATGGCAAAAACACTAGACTTTGTGGTGGACTTGTCAAGGGAGTCTCTTCACCAATATGATTGGGCATGTCAATGTGGTCTTAGTGAAGAAGTGGATTCGTGTAATGAAATATACTTATATCAAGTTTCTTATATCCATTACATTTAATTATATATTTTTCATATGAATTTATAGTTAGATGATTATACTTAAAAAATAAGACATAAGGCTATATGTTATTGGAAAACTTGATGAAATGGGTATAAGGAACTTGACCTAAGTATTTTCCTTGTGTAATAAAGGGGATAATAAGTGAATTAATCAGATGAATAAATGGGATGATTTTGGGCATGCAAGAGGAAAACGACTAGACTTGGCCAATTTCAAGTAGAAGAAAATAGACATTTGAGGGAAGTTATCGGGCTGGGTGAAGTTACAGTATTTTTATTCATTTTAAAATTTATTTATACCAGACTCTCTTAGTGAAAACTTTGTTGGTGAAATTGCATCTTAAATTATTTTATATATTTTTAAATTTGAAAAGACTCCATAATAGTTTATTAGACTCTTGTAACGTAACTATATTCTATTACAAATACAATGACACTAGCAAACATTTGTCAAAGAAAAACTTATTCATAACCTCATAATTTCATGATTTTCAAATGACTGAACACAAGATGGTCTAAATGAACAAACTTTCTAAATCCAATATGACTCTAATAATTCTAATTCTAATATATAAATAATAAGATATACTATGCTTAAAAATAAAATCAGTATCAATATCAATAATATAATAATAAGATAATAAAGGGTTAAGGTGCTTAAATAGCAACAAACTTTTCTTAAAAGTGCAAAAGTAACCATGAACTATTTTTTATAACAAAAGTGGCCATGAAGACCATAAAAGAGTGCAAAACCTTTAACAGTGTTAAACTTATAAAAACATACGTTCAGTCTCAGGTTTTTCTTATGCTAGGTTGGAGGGTGGAGAATTTAGTGTTGACTGTACATGTGGACGTGGCAAGTAGGGGAAGATTTAGTATTTTGAGTTTGCTTTAACTACATCTACCACCAAATCCATCATCTTTTCATCCATCATCGAAGAGGAAAAAGGAAGGTATGCGTTTGCAGTGACAAGGGCATCGACAATACACAATCGAAGAGGAAACTGAAGGTATAAGTCTGGGTTTGCAGTGACGAGGCAAAATGGAAGATAAAAGGAAGGGGAAGTTTCGGTGTTGCACAGAAGGGGGCAGCGACCAGGACAAATCGAAAATCTCAAGAAGGGGAAGGTGTGGTGTTGCAGAGTAGAGAGCCACAATGAGAGAAAATCAAAGAGGATTATCCAGGTGTGGGTTTGGGTTTGCAGTGAACGGGGCAGCGATGATTTCACAAAAGAGCCACCGTTGACCATAGCTCGTAATTTGAATCCACTTTGTCATCTTTGTCAATTTAGGGTTCGAAATTAATAGACGGTATTGTCGATTTCACAGAAGAGTCATCGTCTATTTAGAGTGAAAGGCTTTGTCCATTTCAAGTGAGGGGCTTTGTGGATTTTCCAGTTGTGTTTGAATAAATTAGAAGATAAATGAATATTAATATAAAACTCACTCCATTTATTTTATATAATAATGATAGATAGATTCTTGTTTTCTTTTTCTCTGCCAAGATTCTTATTTTAATTCATCTTTTAATATAACACAACCCATTTAACCTTTTATCCTATTTTTACGCCATATGGCTTTAGTGAAGTGCGCCATGTAATTTACATTGATACAGATCATTATCCACTTAGTTGTCCATGTCATCAAATTTTGTTAACCCCTACCTCACAAACGGTCAATGTCCATAGGTTTGACAGTGTTAACGGTTTTGCACTCTTTTATTGTCTTTATGATTACTTTTACTCTAAAAAATAGTTCATGGTTATTTTTACACTTTTTAAAAAATTTTGTGGCTATTTAAGCACCTTAATATGATAATAAATAATATCCCTAGTATCCCTATTTGGTATTCATATGTATATATCAATAAATATTCTAAAGCATAAACTACTAATAGTTTCAAAAGACCTTTCAAAATATTTAAAAATATATAAAATATTCATCATAATATAGAAGTACTGAATACAAAATATTTGGGCAAAAAAGAAAACTAAATACAAAAAAGAAAATTGTTGGATCTGGCAAATACCCAAATGGAAAGAGGCCTTTTCTATCACAGGGAGCTTAAAGCCCAATCCAGTTCATATTCAATCATCAATCACTGGCGATCTATACGCCGTGCGTGGGGAGATCAAGCGACAGCACCGTGAGATCTAACCGACGACTAGCTTCGGATCTCCGGGTAAGATCGTGCTTCCGCTTTTCTTTTCCTGCACTATCTCGCCATCCAAACACCCGTTGAAGGGTCGGTTGCGTGATTCAGTAAGCGGTCTTAAAATTATTTTTTGGTTCTGCATTTTTGTGGGTTCCACTTGTGCTGGAATTTAAAATTAGTTCGTTTTCTCTGACCGTCGTTGTAGGAATTCATATCCTGATCAGGATCTGGTATAATCGGCATGGGTTTCTTGGTAACAACGCTAATTTTCGTTGTGATTGGAATAATTGCGGCCCTTTGTACCAGAATTTGCTGCAATAGAGGACCTTCTACTAATTTGTATGCTCCTCATCTTGTTTTCTGTTTGAAAATCGCACATGTTTGGTCTCTCTAGTGTTCTTTTGATTTTCTTTGAGTTGATTTCCGCTTACGTATTTAATGATGCACCGATCCCTAGCACGCTTGAGTTATTGCATTTGTTGATTAAATACGAAAGTCGATTCTGTTATTGGCATCTTAACGGTATATGCCTTTTGGGCGATTGGCAGAAAATTGCCTTTTCATCACTAAGGCAGATAAAGCTGGACAATAATAAACTTTCATAGTTTATCTGGAATTGTATTTTCTTCTATCCCTCTCTCGATAAAATGGAAATGCATTTTCTACCATTGTAAACTCAGCTATTTACATAGAGTTCATAGAAGAATACCTAACAATTAAATTAGTTTGTTCCCCATTCTTAAGAGAATGAGAATAAATTGACTTTGGCAGACATTTTTACTAAACATAGAGAAGGTAAATTGGCTTTTTAGAGAATGCTACTTTACTTCAAATCCTTAATCGTTAGAGCTATGTAGCACTTGTGCTGCCATGCTTCCATAAACTCTTATCGTTTTTGTTTCATTGATGACTAGACCCTTCACATGATCTCCTTTACTGGATTTAAATATTACTGAACGCCTATGCGCATATGGTGCCAATATTGATGAGCACTTGATGTTTTCATTGGTTCTTCCCAATTTCTTGCTGTATTTGTAACGCGTCCTTACAATTTTCTTATTCACTAAAGTGGTTTTTGTGGATGGTATATTTTATTCTTAACATACGGGTATTTATTTGTTTGATATATGTTATGCCTGCTCTTCAGATTTCTGTTGTTTTTGTGTTTGCAATTATATATTATTCTCATTTACTTGTCACTGAACTCCTATCATTCTACTACAGGTTTCACCTGACTTTGGTTATCACTGCGACAGTATGTTGCTGGATGATGTAAGTGCATTTTTAATTAGTGTTCTTTTGGTTTGTGCTGGTCGGAATAGGAATTGGAACATGTGTGGCCTGTATATCTTGTTTGTGCTTATGGGTATGCTTCAAGTATTCTAAAACACCTCTGGGGTGATGTTACTGTTGTGGGTAGTCTGTGATTCAATTAGCTTTGAAGGTCGTCATTTCTTATTACTACTATGTCATACAAAAGCTGCATTCTAACTATATGATTTTACAAGAAAAAGACTAAATAGTAATTTACCTTTTGATGGGTTACTGCTCATCATTGTGCATATTTTCTGGCCACAAGTATCTTTGAATGAGATTGGATGGACACATGACATTGGAAGAAAGATGCTTTATAACGTTATATATCAGATGATAGAAACGAACTAGTGTGTATATTTTTAATATCTCACACCCCAAGTTTTCTGTTTTTTAATAAACGAAGGTAATCTATGTTATTCTTTGAGAACTGATTTCTAAATATATAAATTGTGTGACATGAATTAATGAACTTTATTTGTTTTGCGTTTGATAACTTTATCATTTGATAATAGTAATTCTAAGCTGTGAATTTGTTTTAGGTGGTATTTATTGAACTCACATGGGTCTTTCCTTTGTGTTATTAGGTGGGCGATTGTATATTTGGCGCAGATGAAACCACTCATAGTGCCAGTGCTGAATGAGGGCGAATAAATTTCTGCGTGAGAGATATTTCTTTATGAATTAGAAAATGTGGTTCACAGATTGGCTGCTGGAGAGAACATGATTTCGTTATTGTGAATTATCAGTATCTTCCAAGATTGGGTTCATTCATATGTATTTCTTGCTGGACAGTAGAGTTTCAATATACACTATTGCCTCATATTAGCTCCCCTCTCAAAATTGTTGTAACTGGTCCTTACTCATTTTAAGAATTCTGTAGACCATGTTACTGAGGTATGTACTTTCGTTTAACAAGTTGATGTGCAAATATCTTATTGAAGAATAAAATATGTCAAAGTTTAGAGGAAAGGAGAATTTTGGTAATGCTATGTACCATTTTCCAAAATTTGTAATGGGTTGTGAAACTGTATCGTGTGGATATAATCTGCTGCCACAAAGAACCCTTTAATGCAAGATTGCAATTCACCGGCACGTGAACTTTTTCAATCAATTCAGTTAAACATTAAAAGCACAAATATAAGGTGAACAGTGTGTTGAAACAGTAATAAACTAATCATGTAGTTTACGTATACATGGGCATACATGCACACTAATAACTAATTAGGATTGGACAAAGTGAACGTATATGAAATCATGCAACAAAGCATGCAAGAGATAAAATTTTGACATAGAAATATAACAGAATGACACAAGATGGCCAAAATACCGATCTTGGAGTTTAATTTTTATTTTTGGGGATAACTGAATTCAAATTATTTGCTTTAATTATGTAATTGTGTTAAGCCAACTTTTGCCATCATACATTCCAGAAGATTCATGAATTCTCTTGCGGCTCTCTCATCAGCGCCGTTTCTCACCAACGGCTCAAAGAACAACCAGTGGGCCGTGATAATCACAAACGCCACTGTCATGGGCCCATACACAAGAGAACAAACCCCAAAATTGAGCCGGCCCAAATATTTCCTGACCGCAAACTCCGCAACCACACCGACACCATGAAGCACAAAGAACCACGTGACCTCCCAAGTGGGTGGCTCACGCGTGACGTAATAAAATATCAACTCGTGCATAATACCGGAGACCACGAAGGCTGCGATGACCCCAACAACGGAGCCCAATGTGGGCCCACAGATTGACCTCGCCGGCTTGTGCACGGCTTCTCGCAGAACGCTGGTCACCATGAGATTCCACCGTCTTCCCCAGAAGTCTTGCAACGACGTAGACAGATACGGCTCATCGGACGGCATTTCCAGCTCCATTCCGAAAACGGCTTCCGTAACGGAATTGCAGGTTCCCGAAATGACGTCGACTAAAAGATACAACAAGCAACAATAGATAACGAGGAGGATTCTCGGGTGCAGATTCTGTTTCTGGTTCAGAGTTGGCAAGAGGAGGACGAAGAGAAGGGTTTTGATCGGGGGACTGAGAGGTAACTTGGGAGTTTTCTTAGGGTTTTGGTTGGTTTTGATTGGGAGGCAAGAGATAAGGAGGAAATTCTGGAGAGATGTTTTTGATTGGTGAGAAGAGAGAGGACCTAAATCGAAGGAGTAAAGGAGGAGTTTGAAGGTAGAGAGCCATGTGATGAACAATGCGGTGATGCCGGTGGGGATAACGGAGGTGAGGTTGAGAGGGAGAAGGATGAAGAGGAAGAATACTGGGGAAAGAGAGAGGAATCTGAGCTTACCTTTGGGAATTCTTGAGCCAATGAAGAAAGAGTAAGAGAGCGAGATGAAGATGATGAAGTAAACCTTGATTAGGTTGTTGATTTCTTCTTCATGCATGCACATTGGTCTCATCTTCTCTCTCTTCCTCCCTCCTACCTCTCGCCCCCCAATCTCTGCACATCAACGCGTTATGTACGAGTCAGGTTGATAATGATAATGAATTATTGGGCATGCAGTCCAAAATTTCATACAGGACTACAAGAATAAAGTTTAGACTGAAACTCTGAAAGTTCCAAATTCTGCCACTTTATTCAAGGTCAAGATAATTCTACTACTACTTTCTTTTTATATATGAAATAAAGACTTTTTAAACTCATGTTGAGGGGGTATAATAAAATAGAACATTCCAATTACGGGCATCATACATAAGCTAAAGCGTACGGATAACTTACTATACATTTTTTATTGGTATTAAATTAAATATGTCAAACAATATTTACAAATAAAAAATAAGATAAACAATTTTTTTTTTTAAAAAAAAAATCATATTATTTATAAGCCATAAATAATGCCACACATTCAAAATTTTGTGTAACACAAACAAATACCATCAATATTATATTACTCAAAACCGTTATTATTTCAACTTAATTATTTGTGAAGCATAAAACAACGAATATAATATTGATCTAACAAAGTAGAGATGTAATAGTAGTTTTTTTCATATTAATTCTTCCTTGAGTTAATTCTTATAAAATGTTTTGACTTTTAATGATCACGTGAACACTTAAAGAAGCAGTCTGGTTATATCAGATTATTTATCTTAACAATTTCTTTGCATGAGTGGAATCAATGGATGACTGTAAAAAAGTACTGTAAAAAATATTAACACTGACCATTAATTAATAATTAAATTCAACAAACGGTGGTTAACATGAAATCACAATAATATCTTCAATAATGCTCAACCTCAACATCATTGTAGTAATAACTTGGACATCACAAAATCTACCATTATTGAATACTCCTTTATGGCTTTTCTATCCACGCCATTCCTAATTAACTGAGGAAAAAACAACCACTCCCCGGTGACCGCCAAAAACAGCACCGTGATAGGCCCAGACACCGCCCGATGCAGCCTCCATTCACCGCAACCCGCGGCCTTCTTCACCTCCACCTCAACTGCCGTGCACATGCCATGCAACACAAAGAACCACGTGACTTCCCATGTGGGAGGCACTCTTGCAAGGTAATAATATATCAACTCGTGCATCAAACCGGACACAGCAAACGTGGCCAACACGGCAGGCATTGGGCCGTAACGAGGGCTCAATAAGGCCGTAGATATGTACCGTATCGGGTTGTATACGGTGGGCCGTAGAATACCAGTGACCATGAGATTCCACCTACGACCCCAGAAGTCCTGAAGCGACGTGCTGAGATACGGCTCGTTGAACTGCGGCTCGATCTGGAAGCCGAACGCTCGAGCCGGAGCGGCGCTGAGAGCCAGCACGAGCTCCAAGCCGAGGTACATGTGACAGCAGTAGAGGAACAAGATGAAGTGCGGGTGCAGGTCATCTTTGTAGTCGTAAGCGCGGACGATCGCAGCCAGGAGAAGCAGTTTCAGGAAGAGAATCGATTTTGAGTACCGCTTTTCTGAGTTGTTATTGTTTGTGATAATATGGGGTTTGATCTTGATTGGGAGAGAAGAGGTGAGAATGAAACGGAGGATATTTGGCGGGAGGGGCGATAAAGGACCTTGATCGAAGGAGAAAAGGAGGAGTTTGAAAGGGCAGAGCCAAACGAGGAAGAAGGCGGTGGGCCCACCGAGGTGAAAAGAATGTAGGGTTAAGGGAAGAAGAAGGAAGATGAAGAAGATGGGAAGGAGAGAGAGAAGCCTGAAGATACCTTTTGGGATTTTGGAAGAGACGTAATAACAATAACAGAGACATGAGATGGCTTTAATCCATACCTTGATGAAGTTGCTGATCTCATCCTCCATTGTTACTATTCTCTCTCTCTAGCTTGTTTGTATGTTTTCCTTTCTTTCTTTTCTGCTTCCGTACTTCAATCTAACTGATTTAAGCTTGTTGGATCTTGGATGTGTTCGTTGGTTGAGAATATTTAATGAATTAATGAGAACTTTATAACTTCAAACAACCTTCAATATCTCCCACCTTCGCCTACTTGTCTGTTTGAGAAACTTCCAAATTTAGTTTTAAATCTAGATTTGCGCAAGTTAATGTAAAACTCCTCTCACATACTTATTTCAGAATCTGTAAAAATTATTCTCAAAAGTTAATTCAAACGGACCCAATGAAATTGAAATGATTAGATAATAATTTTGTAATTATTAGAATGATTATGAGTAAATAATTGGAGGAAAATGTTAACAATCACACATACAATGATAATATGAGTTGTAATAATTATACAACAATTATTAAAATAAATAGAAATTTAATTTTATATAGAAATTAATAGTAAATAATGATTAACTTTATATGAATATAAAATCAAAATTGATTTACCTTATAAATAGTGACTATCGATACCACATCTTATTCTTCTTTCCATATGATGTGGCTGTTGTTGTATATATCTTAACTTCTTCATAAGATTCAAGTGTTTCATTTATTTGTGTGGTTATATTTGTTGTAGTTATTGTGTATGAGTGTGTTAAAGGAAGAAATCTCATATAACTCAAAATTGGGAAAACCTAGTATACAATTAAATATAAGCTTAAGTTAGTAAAAGGGCTGAGAGGAGTCCTCGAATTGACTGTTGGGATGACCGTTAAAATTTTAATTAACAGTTTTAATGACAATTCAATGTTTTATTACAATTAATTACAATTAATTATTGTTTTATAACTGTCATTTTAACTGTCTTTAATAGTCATTATTGCTACTTAAATGTTACATGTTTTCTGCTATAAAAGGCAACACACTAGAGTCAGTAAAACGGGCTGGGCCCGCGGGCCCAACCCATTTAACCAGTTTAATAAACATGTTCAGGCTGGCTTTTTGCCAGCCCGTTTATCCCGACGGGTTGAGGCGGGCTGGCCCGTTTAAAATATTTTTTTTTTATTTTTCAATTAAAATTCATTTATTTTAGTTAAATACTTTTATCCCCTTATCTTTAATGTTGTGTTTAACAACTTTCTTATACTTTTTATGTGACATTATTATTTT
>JBAGKO010000011.1:14187283-14199595 GCA_037177275.1 Acacia concinna | reverse complement strand
AATTTTTTGAGTCCATTTCCAAGCATCTCTACTATCAATATGGTATTCATAAAACACCATTGCACTCAATGCCTCAACACATTCCTTTATCATGTCCACCACCAACTCATAACACCATATTGAGTAGCTATGACATATGTATGAGTTAAAACTTGGTTCTTATATCATCCCTGGGCTCTATAATCATCAGAGGGTTTGACGCCATCTTAAGTTTGGCACCACATTAATGAGTTGTTGTTTTCTCAACACCACCACAGTGACAAAGATCAACCTATTTTAACAAACAACCTTATTATAAAGGTCTTAAAGATGTCCTGGAATCATGCATAAAAAATGTGAGACTTAAACCAATTTTCCTTCACAATAGTAAAATACCAAAATGAAAATACTAAATTAGAACAAAGTTCAAGATGAGTCTCCTCATTCAAAAACTGCCATAAACGAGTGCCAAGACAACGATGCAAGAATATCTCTTAAAATTGTTGGTGTCAGCCTCTTGCACTGTACTAATTCTTGGCAGTAACACCTGTAAAAATACAATTAACAAATAGTTCGAGTCGTGCCTAAAGGCACTATCCTTAGGAGATATTCCACAACCCCCTTAGTAAGTTAGGAAGCGGTACTCCCCAGGATAAAACGAACTCTTCCTATATAAAGTAAGGTGCCAAAACTACGGGAAAATAACTGTGTAACTCATGAGAAACGAAGAGGAGAGAAACTTGGGGTAGAGGTCAGGGTAGAGATAACCTCATAGCCCTCTCAATTTCCTCCTCACATTGCCTTTTATAGGCAAAAATCCATATGGCCGTTGGGAAGTAATAATGACCATTAACGATGTTTTAATGACAATTAAAATAACAGTTATAAAATTCAATTTAATTATAATTAAATGTAATAAAACATTTTAATTGTTATTAAAACTATTAATTAAAATTCTAACGGTAATTCCCAACGGTCATTTCAAGGACTTCTCTCATAAGCCTTTTACTAACTCAAGCTCATATCCGATGGTAAATTAAGGTATTCCCAGTTTTAAATTATATGAGACTTCTTCCTTTAACACACTTACTCACAAAATTTCCAACAATACGAACATCACTGCCAGCCATGAACAAACTCTACCGAATTCTGTTCATTGTTCGTAATTCAAGTTCATTTGCTCTTTCCTTCTCTCAATTCAAAATGTTGTTTGATTATGAGGTCGAAGCAATCTGCTGTTGCAGATGATCCATACTAGAATCTATCCTAGAAAATTTGCCCGTGGATGTGACCCCCCAAACAAAACGGAAATAAAACCAAAAACAATAATAACAAAAAAAACGTTTTGCGCAAAAAGTTTCATTTATTCAGGAATATTAATACAAACGCTGTTTCCATAGGGAAAAACTCACAGTTTTACTGAGATTAAAATTTAGCTGATAAAGACATTTTTTCTGTTTTTTTTTAAAATACTTATATCTAATTTTAAATTGGCTGTTAAATTGTATTTGATCCAAAGTATCTCTATATAAAATATTATTTAATTGATTTGTTTTCATTTTATAATTTTAATTTTGGGCTAAAGATAGTTAAATAAATACCACTTAAATTTTAAAATCCTAAATCAGTCTTACCAACAAAATAATATGGATTGACTAAACTTATAATACAATTGACCACTCATTTTTATAGCAAATTATTTAGTTGAGATTTTGAAATTGAAATATTATTTTCTTGTCATTCTCCCTTTAATATTTTTTTAAGCACGTATATAACCTAAAATAAATAATTATTTTTATTAGCTTCATACGAAAATATAAATAGACGAATCGAGATTTTGATATAAGGGGAGAGAAACTAGTCAATGTAATGCATATTAATATAATTTTAATTAATTTTTGTGTGAATTTAAATTTAAATTCAAACCCAGGTCCAAACAAACATCAAACCCAAGTTTTATGATGAATTTATTTATCACACTAACATGGTCTTTATACACGAGTTATCAAAATTCAAGTCACCCATAATTCCTTTGTTAATACTTTTGGGAGATGATTTTCTCATTGTCCCTCCCTCCTCATCCTCTCACATACACACATGTGTGTGTTTGTTTTAAATAAAAATAAATAAATAAATGTCAATGTCATGTATGTGAGAGGATGAGGAGAGGGGGACAATGAGAAAATCCTCTCCCTATCCAAACAGACTCTTAAAAAACTATGATTTACATTTAATATTGGCTGATGACTCACCTAAAACAATTTTGTTTTAAAGTAAATCTCTTAATTTGCTTCATATTAGTTTTCGTTTTACTAAATTAAGGTTTTTTTTAAAACAAAATAAAATGGGAATTTTTCAAATGAGTCGTCAATCAATCATGGTTAAATTATTTTGATTGAACATAGTTTAAATGATGTAGTATTTTTCCATTATTAAACTTTTCACCTGAGCCAATCAGATCCCCGCCCTGCTGCTGCATATGCTCTTTTTCAGCTCAAGTTGCCCTTGGATTTTGGCATATTAAATTTGTAGTCTACCTTTACTTTAAGGTTTAGGCCTTAATTTTAAACTGACATTATTATGTTTTCCAATGCATCTCACATGCTTCTTCCCTGTAATTTTTCATGTAGACTCCATTTTTGAGCTCAACATAAGCAAAATCAACTTCCCTCACCTACCTATAATCAACAAGGAAGGAAAAGTAAGGCCCTACATTTTTTTAACACAACTGAAATTTGCAAGGCAACTAGGAGTTAATGCTGATTTTCTCTGCTCACTGTATATATACTATACAATAGTAATATTTCCTTACATCCTCAAATAGGAACAGAGTTCCTGTTGCTTAGCATTTAATCTCTCATATTCTCCCTTAATCTATATTGCATTAGGGAATCAGCTAATTTCTCTACCAAAGATCTTGAGGGTGACAAATTCCACGTCCATAAGTTGATACAATCATCCTTACGAATAAAGGAACTTGGAGCACTCCAAATAGAGCAAGTGGGAGGGCAGCCAGAACAAAAACTGGGATTGGCACCCAATTGAATCTTTCCCTAAGTACCACACAAAGAGCTGCCCCAAAAGCTATCAGTATAGTTGCTATAGAAATGAACAGAGAAACCAAGGCCAAAATCATCTTCCGAGGCAGTGCCTCAAGGAAGTCTTCCTCGGAGTAGTACGCGGTTAAGATCGATAAGAACATGAAGATAGAGGTTACAGAGGAAAATAAAGCTAATGCATCTGAGACAGCAAATACCGTGAATGTTTTATCCTTCAAGAATATTGGAGTTCCTTTGGTTTGGTCATTGCCTCCAGGTACTGTGAAAGTGGCAGCAAAAGCAACTGTGGCAATAAGAGCTGCCACTAACATACTTGAGTTTGATGTGTCCTTCATCCACCTCTCTCCTTGTTCAAGCAAACCCTTGTGCTCATCCTTGAATAGCTGCCACGCTGTTTTCCCGTCATGGTTTGGGGTCTTAACTTGCTTATGAAGAGGATGGTCAAATTTCTCCACTTCCTACAAGAGAAATCCAGTATAAGAAGATATATATCTATTATTTGCTTTACCATGTAACTAAGTATTTATTATTTGGTGAATTGGGTTTGTAGTTGGGCAATCAAAGAACATAGCATCTAACTATGGATTTGAAGGGAAAATACCTTTAATGCTTTAGGGTTTTCTTAGCTAGTATCCCCATTCCTTATCTTTAAATATGTATTTGTTCAATTGTACCCCTTTAGTCTCTATTACATAGAACTTCTAACTACTTCATATGAACTAAGGAATGACAATTAACTCATTAATTTCGCCTTAAATCAATAAAACTTTTCAACTTTACCCCTATTAATGAGATTTTGAAAGAGAGAGAAAAAAATAGAGCCACATTTAATCATTAATTACGATGGTAAGATAAATAAATAAGCATTAATAGCTCTCCAAGTGACTTATATCAAGGAACAAAAAATGCTTCTAGGAGTAGAAAGTATCCTATAATAGGGACCAAAGGCCAGAGGGAGTAGTTGTTATCCTTTACTTATTGACACATTGGTTTGATCTTTGAAATTTGGGGATTTTTGTTTGTTTTCTTTCACTCCCCTTCTTGTTCAGCATCAAAGGGATCATCCCATTGTTGGCCTTTTATGTGAGAAATTAAATTTTGAAAGCCTGTATGGAGATGAATAAGTAAAAGATTAAACATACCTTAAACCATTGTAACTCTTTTTGCATCTGAAACGCTGGGCCAGAAACCGATGCTAGCCGAGGAGAAGAACTCAACTTTGCTGCAAGATGTGATGTGGTGTTTTGTGATTCATCTAATACCAAAACTAACAGCTTACCAATTGGCATCTTGCTCAAAAGGCTAAAGACCTTCTCTTGCCTGTTCTTAATGGCAACTTGCACCATATAGCCTTCATTTGGAATTTTAGTCCAAATCAAATCAGGAAAGAATTGGAAACATATCCTTAAAATTTCAACTATCCCAGATGATATGGTATTGCGCAGAATTTCTGCACTGATGAAAGAGTGCCAGAATAGGGAGTTGTTAGTGATTGAAGCTTGTGAACAAATATACTCTACCAATATCTCAGCAGATCTATGTCTCAACTTTGTGTCTCCTACTAGCTTTATGCTTGGAACTGCGAGTACAAATTTAGTTACATACAAAAGTGAGGCTAAGAATGGATTTTGAGGAGCATTGAAAATGTGCTTTTACTAAAAAGGGTTATACAATCTATGGTCCCTCAAGTTTGCCCTCATTTTTTTGGTTCCTCAAGCTTTAAACCATGGGTCATGGTATCCCTCAAAGGTCAAAATGGTCCAGTCCTTTATAAAATTATAGGGACCAATGTTTTAAATGGAACAAAACTTGAGGGACCAAAACCAAAATGAGGGAAAATTAGAGGAACCGAAGATTGTATTAACCAATAAAAACATACTTAGCTTCTCAATGGTTTTCCAGACATAGCTTTTGCTTGATGTGACGTGAAGATCTTTAAACTCTATTCTCGGTTTTAAATTATCAAGTTCCACTGGAACAACTAGTGTAAAAGTAGAAGAAGGATATTACATTTCATAAGAGGCTAGAACCAATATGAAGCTTGCAAAGAGGGAGAAAAAAAGGAATATGCCAAAATGGGTACTTACATTGGTAAATGAACCTTCCCCAAATCCCAAGGTTACTTCCACTTTGGAATTCTGATGGCATTTTTGACAAAACATTGAATATAACACTCCCATTTGAGTCTGCCATAGTGGCCAAGTTGGGATAGCGCTGGAGAATAAACAAAGTGATATCTGCACATTGGAAATGAAAGGAGCATAATTATTGAAAAGAAGCAAGAGAAAGTATTAACCAACACACATTTGTTACAAATAACTGATTTAACTAATTTTCTTAATATCCATAAATTTGTTGGCTAGACCAGAGTCCAGAGGTAATACCATGAAATCCAGCAGCAGTAAGCAAAGCAACAAGATGACTAGCAGAAGGACCAGAGAATGGACATGCAGGTCTCTCATCTGTAGTAACCAAAGCAAGATACCATGACAACTCTTTACTTGTAGAGGTAATTGCATAGACAAGGGGACAGAATCCTTCAAAATCAGTCATTTGTCTTAAAGAAGGATTCTTGGTCAGCAGTGCCATAGCAGCTGTTGTATTTCCACCCAATGCAACGTAGTGCAGGGCAGTACATCCCATTAAGTCTACCTCGGCAAGTGCTTCCACAGGCATTTCCTGCGCCAACTTCTCCACTAGTTTCCACTGCCCTGCTATGGCTGCCACGTGTAACGCGGTCCTGGCAACCGTGGTGATCTTTGCTGTAACTGCATTTGGTTCGCCCTCAAAGAATATCCTTGCAGATTCCCAATCACCTTTGAGCATTGCTAGGTGCAAGGGGTGGTAGTAATTGTGGTTGAATCCCCTAGCTTAATTGGCAATAGCAGGAGCAAAAAAGTTAATTCATATTGAAACAAGAAAATTCCAAGACTCAAAAATTATTCAAAAAGTCACGTCATACACTACATGTTCAAAATCTAAAATGCAAGTCAAGTATGCAAATGAAGAACTGAATGGACTCTTAACATAAAAAAGCAAATTTGCAGGTATAAATGTAATCTTTTTAACTGAAGAAGGACCCTGGTGGTAGTAGAAGTGTCACTTTCTGAAACCAAGGTGTAACCCTCAAAGCTTAAGTAGCGTTCAAATACAAAAAAGAGCAAAACAAAGTTAATTTTTCCCGTGAGATAGTACTCTACCTGTCTCACCCTTTTCACTCTGGAATCTGATCAAAGGGCAAGGGGAATCAAAACAAAACAAAGAAGAAAGAGAGAGAGAGAGAAATCTTTTTATCATATTCACCCAACTTTTCTACCAATTCTCATTTGAGATTAGAGCTACTTGGATTTTTTCAACTTAATGAGTTCAAAAGTGACTACTTTGAAACACCCATACTTCAAAAACACAGCCGAGTGTGTGAGACTCAATACGCCATATCAGACACAACAATATTCACTTAATTTATACATAGGACACTGCATTGCGTTATAAGATAGTGTCTGTGTGCTGGACTAAAGAAAACAACACTTTGTTTGGGACTTGAATGAGATATATATATATATATATATTTCAGGGGAACTTTCACATACCGAACTCAGTCATAGCAGCCATGACTTCGTTCGAAGAAACCAAACGCGATCCTGGAAATGCCATCTTCTACTGATTTCAGAGCTTGCTTTCGATTTTGCAGGCTTCGAAATGCTGCAACAATAGCTCAAGGTGGGTGAAGGGAGGAAGAGTTATTAGTATTACAATATACTGCACCTGGAGAGAGGAAAAGATGCTTCCTTCGCGACAACGCAAGGTTGATGTTTTATTTTTTAACCTTTTTTCCAAAATGCTGAGTCTGCAAATCTTATTCATGGTACAAGTCTATGTGACCAAGCAAAGGAAGATCCATATTCGAGATAGCAGTCATAGCATCATATTCCCTCCTCTATTGTATTTTAGGTTTTGTTTCTTCCTACTTTTTCTTTTTTCTTTTCTTTTTCCAGAAAACATTTGTTATCGACTCACGCGTATGAACTAAAAGGATTCCTCGGTTGACATTCTCCTTATTCTCCTTCCGCTGTGAAGTGGTTTTTTTTTCTCTTTTTTTTTTAATTAAATTATCCTTTATCAATTTTAATTATAAAATTTAGTTGACTTTTTTAAAAAATATTAAAAAAATAAAATAAGTTACTTAATCATATCAATTATTGTGTTTTATTATATTACATATTGGTTTATAAATCAAATAAAATAATTTTTAAAAAAATAATAAATTTTAATACTTTAAAGTAATATAACTAATTTTTTTTAACATTTTATAATAAAATCAAGGGATCATATAGGATTGGATTTATTATTTGTAATGTTAGTTATTCTAATCCTATCCTTACGCATTTAACATTTGCTTTTATATTTCTTTTTTCAATCTCGGACAAATTACTTTTTAAATAATTTTAATACTGTTAAACTATATTGTTAAACACCAATTTGAAGTTACTCCCTACCATCTTAATTCTAAAATCCATTTGACTTTTTTTAGAGAATATTAAGAAATTTAATTACAATTAATTATATCTTATGTTGTGTTTTATTATATTATATATTAATTCATAAGTCAAACAACATAATTTGAAGAAAAAATGATAAAATTTAATGTTTTAAAGTAATGTAATTAACTTTCTTAAAATTCTAAAAAAAAAAGTCAATTAAACCCTATAATTAGAACTTGAAGAAGTAAATGTTCTTTTTTAATATATTAGTAATCATTATGTCTTCTTACTACTTTAATTCCTATTATAAGTTCATTTTGAAAAAAAAAAAAACTTAGTCCTTAATATAAGTTTAGTTTGAAAGCATTAGATGGTATTGTTCTAATTTTATCTTTAATTTAAGGAGGAAAAAGAAGAAAAAGTTGAAAAAACAACATTCAGCTGGTAAAGTTGTAAATTAGGCCCTTAATTATTGATTTAACTAATTCTCCTCGATTTGTAAGAATTAGTTAAAAATGACTTATAATAAGGACTATAGTAGTACTTTTTGTAGAGGAGACACATATAGTATAAACTCAAACTTGTTGCCAAAAAAAGTGAACTTAAAACTTTGTTAATAGAAAAAATTAGATAGTTGAGTTTTCTAAAATATCAAATATGTGCTTAAATATTTGTCAATATTAATTAATACTGCACCGAAGTTAGTTAAAATAGTTAAATAGACATCACTCCCTCTTTTCCTTATTATAAGATACTTGTTGGCAATTCTCACAAATTAATAAAAATAATTAAAAGTATTAAATTTATCCTAAAATGTAGGTAATTTACAATATTACATTTACTAATGACATGAAACTCTAATATCATCTTAATTATTTATCTCTCCTACTACCCTAATTAAAGATCGACAAATAAAAAAAAAACTGAATGCTCTTTAAAAATAATGAAGTGCCTTATAAAAAAGATAAAGAGTACTAATTAATTGGTGCCTTATAAAAAATATCAGACGAAGCATTTTCTAAAACTGGTAATCTACTTTCTCAATTCCCTCTCTTCCTTAATTATTCCGGTCCCTCTTATGTTGTCCATATATTAATTTAATGGTGCTAATATGATTCAACTTTTTCCTCCAATTCATCTTTACACTTTTTATAATTCGAAAGACACAATTTTCTACACATTCCAAGTGAAATTGTCTTCTAGGGGGAAAAAATCATATGCAGTATGCATTATCTTCGGTGTTAAATTCTCATACTGGCATTCTAAAAAACAAAAAGGAATACTGATTTGTCATAATATACAGCCAAGAATAAAAGTACAAAAAATGATGTTGCCCTTCGTGGCTGCTTTTGTCAACCGTTATCAAACACCAACATTGTGGCCTTGTTAGATCAGACTCAATTTTGGTAAATCTCAAACTGTACCTGGCAACTATCAAGGGGTTGGATCGAAAGGGGTTAGTCCCTCATAATATGGGCAATTAAAGTTCAAATCCCCGTTGAAAGATAATATATATGTTTATATTTAGTGTCTGGTAGTGCTTCAAACAGTGCCTTCAATTGGAGAATGCTCATTAGAGAAAAAACCTACCCATAGCAACTATAGCTCTACCAGAAGCAAAACTGATACCATCCGCTCAGCTTAGAGATCAAAAGTTTCAGTCCAAAGCAAACAAAACCTTTAACATCCAAGGCTTTTCATTATCCTGCTCAGCTCATTGATAACGTCCTGAGGATTTGCATATGAACCAGAAAGGTTTATAGCATGATACTCCAGCCCCTTCCACCTGGAGATCAACTGAAAATGTGGACGCCTGAACTGGCTGCTAATTATCTCGAGAATCACGGTTTTAGGCAAAGCAGATACAATGTGAGTAAGACCAGCACCATGAGCACCGATGATTACTGAAGCATCTTGAATGGCTTGGACCTGTTCTTTCATAGGCATATGTGCAAACAATCCATTCACAAGGTTGATTTTGCATCCTTCATAGGTAGATGCCCAGGTCTTCAAGGACTTAAAGACTTCTGCCTCATTGGTAAGCCTTGATTCAACCTTGCCACCATGGCGAGGATGAGCTAAATAATCTTCCCGGCGAACAAAAAGGACATTGTGACCAGAGGTTGGTCTTCTAATGTGGTGTTGGTTTAAGGGTAACGCAAACGCTGCTCTGATCATCTCTCCAAACTCAGATAGACGTGCAGTTTTGAGGTTGTCAGGGTTTTGCCATAGATGAAGTGCAGATGCCCCGTCACAATTTATATCTTCTGTTAAACCTTTAAATAGTGCGGTTTCATATCCCAAAGGTGAGAGAACAGCATGGCGAAAACAAACTGAACCACTGTGGTTTTTAGCATATCCGATACTGGAGAATAATGCTTTCCATGTCTCTTCCAGGGGCGTCTGAAATGTTTAGCAATAGGAAAAAACTAGTTAATGCACAGCTTTTAACCACTTGTTTGTGGAAGAGGAAAAGGATATATAACCAATCCTTACACAGGAGGAAGCTAGTGAGTACAATGAAGATGCAGGAAGTGGATTTACATAATGGATAGTGGAGAAAGATACACAAATCTCAAGCAGGCAAAGGCATGAGAACTATGGATTGGAAAAATAATGACCAAGTATGATCATATGCATACCATGCAGTGGCCATCTACAAAGACCAGCCGAGGTCGATTTGGCAAGCCAGTGACTCTAGAAGAAACATAAGCACTGTACCAGTCTGTTACAGTGTGAAACATGTTTGCATACTCAAAGCGTGTCACAAGAAGTGTTGGCTCCTCAATCCACTGCAAGTTCAAACGTTTGATGTTAGAATCAGGCAAGCAGAAGTCACACAACAAAGGGATGATTGAGTTCAACAAGACAGAAATGAACACAAGTAGCACAATCCTAGACTTCCTGAATCACAGGAGCTATCGACCAACTATGACTCGTCAATTCCACTATGTCCAATAACTATTGTTAGGAGACCTAAGTTGATCCCTCTACTCTAAAATCTAAACTAAATCAATAGTGTCTTTCAACATATCGAAAAATAAAAAGAAATGATGTTTCGGAATTATATGGAAACCATTTGGGGGTATGTGAGATGACGATAATGCAATCACACAGTATTCAGGTGATTTCCATTCCCAATCGATTAAATCAAATTTCAAATTTGCCACGATCAAAGTTAGAAACAAAAAGTGCAAACCAACGAATCCATATAACCTCATCGCAAGCGAAGTCCTTCTCACCCACTACCCTGATCGAGCTGATCAAATCGCGCATTGTATGCCTCTGAATCTCCCCCCGAGGCACATAATCATCCAAGAGCTCTCGGCTCACAAGCTGCTTCTCTTTACTAAGCTCTTCCCCTCCGTGAACCTCAAACGCGCCGTTCAGAAAGAAAGGAAGTTCATCCTCCTCTTTCCTCCCCAATACCTCCTTCAAGTTCTCGCCTCCCATTGACATCTGTATCTTCTCCGGCACCATTCGAAGCTTCCCTCCCTCGCATATCGAGCTCCGCAATGTATCGCTGTACCTACACTGAAACCATCCACCACCGCCTCCGCCGCCACCGGAGCTGTTGGAGGAAAGGAGATCGAGGCGATGAGTGAAACCGTTGCCAAAATAGGCTTCGCAGGCGCGGAAATCTACAAAATTGGCGGAGGCTTGTGTCCAGGGGAGGTAAGACGGGAGGATAGGCCAAGGCTTCAAGAACTGTGTTTGGACTCGATGGTTATGGAGTGAGGATCGGGGAAGTGAAGGTTTGGTGGAGGAGTAGTAGGAGGTGAAGTAGAGGAAGAGGGAGAGAGAGTTGAGGGCGAAGAGGAAGACAATTATCTTCAGAAGAATACTGTTTCTTCTGCTCATGGTTTTTCTCTCCCTCTCTCTCTCCTCTCCCAGTTTTTCTGGTAGCGGAAGAGACGAAGAACGCAAGTCGTCCCACAGATGATTCTGAATGGACTCGAGACTCACGAAGGAAGAAAAGAGGGTGAAGGGGCTGTTTTTTCCCTCAGTCTATCCAACAAACCATGTGTTGCCACGTGTAGAGAGAGTTAGAGTTAGAGTCAATCTAATCCTGGTGGATTAATAGTAATAATGCGGTAATTATTAAGCTAACCGCCGCCTTATGGCTTAAGCTAAATGGGATTAGTGAGAGGAGAAATCAACGACTGGTAGAGCACGGCAACCATAACCCGATTCATGCTGCATTGCCTCTATTGGATTCCGGTTCACCACGTATGAGGTATAGTAGTTCTTCTTTCCAACTCTCACATGGTCCTACCAATTTAAAGTTTTTGATAAAATTAAGACTCCTATTTTAGGAATTTGTTTAGGATCTGTATATGCTTGGCAACTGGCATGTATTGTGATGTCCATTATACATTTTTTTTTATCATTTTTATTATGAAAATTAATTTAGAATATGATACTCATAATGGTATATTTGATCTTTTTTTTAATTATTATTCTAAAATATTTTGTTTTATTTTATGCTCCAACCAAACTATTACATTAAAGTCAAAATTTTATTAGTGTTATAAATATTAATTATGTAGATGTCTATGGACTCACAAGAAGTATCCCCAATAGGGCAAGGCAACTGGCTTCCCCATCAAACAAAGAGCCCGTTTGGGTGATATGTCAAAGAAAACTTATTATATTTTTATAGGGTCTTTTTTTTAAGAAAAAAAAAAACTTTATTGTGTATTTTTAATTTGATAGTTATGCAATCTTTGAATTGAAATCATTATTTTTACATGGTCATAATAAAATATAAAAAACAGTAAAATACACAATTA
>JBAGKO010000011.1:14147760-14179890 GCA_037177275.1 Acacia concinna | reverse complement strand
GATGCAAAAGCAAAACATAAAAAACTCTACTACGCAGAGTGGTCCAAGAGTGTACAGTAAATAGTACTGTCAGCAAGATGCTAAAGCAAAACATAAAAGACTCCACTACGCAGAGTGGTCCAAGAGTGTACAGTAAATAGTACTATCAGTAGCTGTGATGAATTACTGAGGTGTTTCATCAGAAATAAAGATAAGACTAAAGGAGATTCCCTTATCTTTAATCAATTTTAGGTCCAGATGAAGAAAATGAGGATGATTTATTCACATACATGATGACTTTTAAGTCACACGGTACTATTTGGGATTATAACCCTGAATATGATCCCATGGATATATATTTGGCCTCCCCTCCTCTTATTTTGCTCCCTTCCAAAAATTCCAACCAAACGCTCCCCTCCCTTCAAACTAAACAGACCCTAAAGGATAAAGTGACAATTGCTTCTATATATTGTACATTCCCACAATGAATTTGATACTTCTCTATTCAAAATTCTTGTCATAGAATTTTGAAGCTCGATATGTGAGAGGTTTTTGTTTATTAGAAATAGGAAAAATGACTTATTTTTTTAGGTGACTTATTGAAAGTTATTTAAAAATGATTTATTAAAAGTTATTTGTATCTGAATTGAATGTAATAAAAGTCACATCAACTTAAGGCAAAAGTTACTACAAGTAGCTTTTATTTTTAAATTACTTTTCAACATAAGTCCATCAAATAAGAAGTGGTTCAAAAAAAAAGATGCATCATAAGGTTTTTTAAAAGTCACTGGGTTTTTCCCATTTTCATTGAGCTTTTGGAGGGTGATAAGTTATTGCCAAACACCCTATTAACTTATGACATTGTACATAACACATTGTCATACCAATAATTTTTGTGATATCTGCGTTCTAAGAATCATCAAATATATTTCTATAACTTTAGTAGCCAACCATTGAATGGTCACAATAATTATATGATTTGGCATCTTCTGCCAACCATTGAATGGTCACAATAATCCTATGATTTGGCATGTTTTATGAAGAGTGATTAGGTTTGATATTGGTAGGTCCCATCCGTTTATTTCATGTGTTTAAATATGACATTAATAGATAGCTTATTGATGTTTTATATCTATTAAATTTAGTTTTTTTTAATTTACTAATTATTAATTAATTTACCAGACAGGTCACAACTTTCCATATATATATCATAATTAGTGTTACGTCAAACTATAACCTCTGCTTAGTTCTTCCTTTTTTGGATCATTCTTTGCTTCAGCCTTCAGATTTCACCATCAATACTCTGTTTTCCATTTTTTGTTGTTGCTGCTGCTCTCACTCTCCATTCACGCTTACCACGGTTTCTCTTTAATCTTCTGCTCACATTTTTGTCTTCTCTATCATTGTATTTGTTGTGAGGATGTTTTAATCTTTCATTTGACCCATGGCAAAGATTGAGTCCCCGGAGAGCTTAGGATGTTTTCGTTGTTGTTTAGTATGTTGTTGGCTCAAAGGTTGGGTCTGGATATGGAGGTTCATCATTCTCCTGTTTTTTATTCTATACTTTTTACCTTGATTACATAATATTCTTCTTTTACTGTTGTGTTATATTTATTGTACTTTTTTTTTGTTTTTGGTGTAAAGGTGATCCTTTCTTATTGTGTTGGGTTAAAAATATGGATATTATGTTGACATCCATGCCTTGATGCATAGTAAAAGTGGGGAGCAAGCCTTCCCTTTGCTTATATGAATTTACCCTTCCCTTTTGAAATTATCAAAAAACAAGTCTGGAAATGAACAAAATGTGAGAACCATTTTTTGCAATGGGAAACAAATTAAGTGGGAATGAGACAAAAAGTAAATGAAATACTATATAAAGTATGTATGTTTGTTGAGCATATAAGACACATGCAACATGGTTTATGAATGATACTCCTAATCTACATAAGCTGATGATCATCAGTCTTGTGAGATCATATATTCAACATTTTACACCCGTGCCTTCAAAATTCCTTATGTCATGGTTTAATTAGTGATTAGTAATCCTGCTGGTCAAAAATTTGTCCCTTAATTCTGTTCTAGCAGTTTTGCTGACATTGGCCCATGTAGATAGATGGGAGATGAGCTTGTAAGGACATAAACATTGAGTGTTTATTCTTATTTAGTTGGAAATTTGTTAAGCTAAAAGGTATTTGGTCAAATGTGTAGGAGTCACAGTAAACAAATGGATTGTTGTCGCTTAAGAAGTATTAAAGTTTGCACAACTTTTTGCTTAATTAATGCATGATTCTCTCTTTTCTTTTTCACCTTATTATTAAATGTTGTTTGAGTTTTATGAAAGTGGATCCATCCAAAATCTTGCAATGAGGGAGTTGATTTATTCCTTTACTATAAGGTCTCTTCCACCAAGCCATTGTATAAAAGAAATAATGGTTAGACAGATGCACACGGGTTGGACAGACAACTATCCATATGTCTTGCATATATTAGTATATGTATGATAATTTTGTTTTGTTGATTCATATTTTAGTATTCTACCTTAGTAGACATATATTAAAGGTGCTGCTCTCTGTTAAAGCTAGGTTTGTTTTTTCATCTTTGCTTTTAGCCTGTTAGCCCCTAATAGTAGCCATTTTATATTAACAGTGCCTGGGGTTTTAGCCTTTCGAATGTGTTTAGTGTCTTACAAATGTAATAAACTTTAATCACTATGTTTTCCCTCCTATTTCAGGAGGCTATTACCTTCTTACAAGGCATTTTATGGGGCATTGTTGTATTGCAAGGTTTTCTTTCTTTCTTCTTTCTTTTTTCTTTTTTTCCAAATCTTGCAGGAGTTTTTTCGCTCATTAGTATAATACTTTAGAAGTTGTACATATGTTTGGCCTTTATTTCTTGCTAGATTCGGCTTACAGATTTTGTCAACAAACTTCTGATGAAGTCTGTATAAGATCTTCAAGTACTATGATAATGAATGGGACTATATTTTTCTTTGATAAAGATTCAATTAAAATAGCATTTAGCTTAATGATTGTAGTGTGTGTAGAAATACATTCTAATCTTGATATAATTAAAAAGTATATTGTTATTTAATATGCAAAGAGACAATTCTCAATTACTTTGACAGTACAATTAACAAAATTGAAAGGAAATATTTAAGAAATGTTGTAATCCATTATGTGTTCAACTAATTGTGTAACCAATTTTCAACGTTTTTTTTTTTTTAAGAAATGATCTTATTCTCTATGGGAATTTTTGCTCCCCAGGCAACACATTGGAAGATAGTGCACACCACAATATTATGCCAGATGCATATTAAATAATAATTAAATCTAGAAGCTTCATGTAGAAGAACTTCCCATCTTTATTCTCTTGGTATGATTATTTTGTATGCTAAAATAATGTTTTAACTGTGAAGTCATTAAGAAGTGCATAAAAATGTTTATAGCTATGATTGTTTTCTTATGATTTGAAATACAAATCATATAGCAGTATTTCTTACTGATCTTAGCGGCAAAAAAAAAAAAATAGCGTTATGAGGGTGAAATAAAGACCCAACTTTTACTTATAGTACATGTTTTGTGGTCAATTTATTAGTGTAGAAAATAAAGATAATTACCTTTAGAGAGAATAGAGATCATATTTGGCGAAAGGAAAACAATAGAGACTATATAAATGTGTATTAGCAGCAAAAATATAAAGAAGGACATGCTCCCCATGCAATACACGGGAAGTACATGCTTATTCATATTTATATTTAAAAAGTATGTACATCCTCATGCATTGTATTAGGAGATATGGCTTAGAAAAAAGCTATCATCAAAATTCAAACTTTCATTAAAATATAATCAAGATATTCTCTCAATATTCTCTTTAAAATAAGAGGCATAGACCACATGTTTTCATGAAAGTATCATTTCTTGTATAATTTTTCTAACAAACATTTGCATAATTACTCTCTTATCTCTAGATGCAATTAGTTTTCTTTTCAAAAATAGCATTTGAATCATAAAAAACATAAAAAAATTTTATTTTTATATCTCTCCCCTTGTACCATGTAATCAAATATGACAAAATCTTACCACAAAATCATCAAAATTAAAAATTACTGAAAGGCCTTTAATCATCAGAATTATTCTTATTTACCATCAAATTTATGATTTATGAAACATCCAGTAGTTTATCCTTTATTTCCAATAAAAATTAATGACAGTAAACTCTATCAAAGTCAATTGAAATCAAACACATGCTCAAATATACATTAGAGATGGATTAAAATCCAAATTAAATAGAAGGAGCCAAAGAGAGGCAAAGGATAAAAAAACACCCTTGACTACCACTATTTGCCCTCAATTTTCTACTATACTTGTCTTGATCTTCTAAGCTATTGTAAAGCTAACACATAAATAGAAAAAAGGCCCAACCACATTTTTTTTCTTAGAGAAGCTGCAATACCTATTATCTATTTAATAATTACGTGTTGAATTGATCATTTCTAGCAAGATGTCGTGTTTATTTCATTTTATCATGATTCTTTATATTTATTTTAAAATATTTTTTAAAAAAAGTAATAAAAAATTTTGAAAAACTATAGAAATTTTAAGCCCCTCATTTGTTTATTATTTTTTAACATTTTTAAAAATAACTATTAACTTTTAAAATTATTATATATGTTTAAATAGTACATAATATTAAAAATATTATATTTAAAAAATTATAACATGTCCAAAATAATTTTTAAAACATATTTGTTTCACTTTTCGAAATTTCTATCAATATCTTTTAAATGTTGAAAGATATTATAGGATATAATTTTTTAGAAATAAACTTTAATTTGAAAATAATGATTAAAATAAAAAATAGTTTTTATTTTATTTCTACTACATCATCCAAGTTATATTAGTTTCATTTTTAAAATAACAATAAATATCTTTTAGTCACATATTTTTTATGAATAGTAAAATGGGTCTAAAGCCATAAAATAAACCTTTTTTCCCCGATAAAAGCGCATTGCATTAATCAATGATTTCAAACATAAGATAAATCATGAGTCATGACTTAATAGAAGAGATTTATTAATACATTGATATTACAGAAAGTCCCATGTAAAGAACTATAGAACTCTATTGAGATTTGAGAGCCATTTGTTTTCCAGTTAAATCACCCTGCTTCAACCAATGACTTTTGTGTTTGGATTGGGGATTCACTGACCCAATCACACGATTAGAGGGCCCAAAGCAAGATATCAATTGGGTTAGTGTATTTGGAGTGTTTGGAGTAACTTTCAGATTTATTGTACTTATAGATGAAAAGCATCGGATTTGATGAGTGAAAAAAAAGGGTGCTTTCCATCCTATTGGAGTGAGACATTTGGGGTTTTTATTATTTTTATTTTCTGTTATTACTCTTAATTTTAAGATTTAGTTGATTTTTTGGAAAGGTTAAGAAAGCCAAAAGAGTCAACTAGATCTTATAATTAAGATCAGAGGTAGTATAAATATCACACTATATTTACACGTAATAAGACTCCCTTTGGCCTTAAGATCCAATTGGTTTTTTTGGAGAGATTAAGGAAGCCAAAAGAGTCAATTAAATCTTATAATTAAATTTGAAAGTAGTATAAATATCACACTAAATTTACATATAACAAGACTTCCTCTGGTCATAATTATAAGACACAGATAATTCTTTTTTTGAGAGATTAAGGAAGTCAAAAGATTCTATGTCTTATAATTAACACCGGAGGTAGTATAAACATCACACTATATTTATATATAATAAGACTCCCTCCCCTCCTAATTATAAGACCTAGTTAGGTTTTTTTTTTTTAGAAATTAAAAAAGCCAAAAGAATCAACTATGTTTTATAATTAAAACCAAAGATAGTATAAATATCACAACATATTTAAATATGTGTGTGTAATCTATATAACATGATTTATACATTTTTTAGTTATTTCCTATTAAAAGTAACTTCTAAAAAATTTTAATCAAACAAGTTTTACTTTTATCAAGTAACTTCTATAATCTTTGTTTCAAACATAAATTAGATTATTCAGTTTTACTTTTACTTAATCTTACTTTTTCAAAAATACTGATTACAATCTTTAATCAAAACACAACCTTTATTGTCTAGTGGCATGTGATCTCTCCCGAAAGTAGAGATTGGATTTAATTGCGCTTGTAAACTCAAAATGTTAGTGTCGGTTGCTATGATTTCCCCACACACACACACACACAAAACACCGCTTGAGAATGGAGGCATCGGACACTTTCAGATCGACTTCAGTGGGCATAGGGATAGGGTCAAGTATGCATGACGATCACGATATGCTAATAATATTACATCTGACGAGTTTTGACTTTTAACATTCCATAGATATCTACATGAACATGTAAATATATCGTGGCCAGAACCAGAAAAACATAAAAAGGAAATAAACCGTTATACTCCAAGGTCCCATTCAGCACAAATTGGAATGAAAACGAACGAGAAAGGGAAAATTCTCTGCTACAAATTTGGGAAGTTTTCTCCCGAAGAAAGCCATTTTGTCATATATTTCCCTCACATTTTCCCTTCTCTCAAATCCTTTCTCACATACCAAATGGTCCTTAAGAATAAAGGCAACTAACCCGCTGTGGCATACCAACTTAGATTAAGGTCACCATACAGAGTCATACTGTCGTCTCTCTTCTTGAATTGACCTGAAAATTCTAGCAGCTGATTCCGTTGCAGATCTGGGGTTGTGAGGCACAACCCTGATCACTCGTGCTTGCTGTCTGGTTTCTGGGGGAGTCTGGGGGCCTCTCTCTGCCTCTGCCTCCCGAAAAACTGGAGATGCCGCTGGAAAAGGAGCAACTGCATCCCTTCCTTCAACAATTTGACTCGTACTGCTGATTCCTTGTGCCATTTCACCGGGACTACTTGCTGTGCTCCCTTGTAACTCACTGGCCTTCGATGCCTGAAATTTCTTCACCTGTGATTGGGATATAGTTCTACTCTTCTGAACTGGGGGCAAATTACAAGAACTTTGAATTTGATAATTGCTGTTGCCGTTGGAGTTAGCATCTTTACCAGACAAGTGACCATTTTTACCTTGAGGACGTGGCCCAGCAAACTGGTTCTTCTGTTCAACAGCTGACCCAGACATTGCTGGAGCCATAACTGGCATATCATAATAAGGAAAGCAAGCATGACTGCTTGGTGGTGTGTCTGTCGGAATCCCAAAGCCTTGATGAGAAGCGGGGACTCCATAGGCAGAATTCATAAAAGCACCTCCCAGAGGCCCCGGCCCAAAAGGACCATATCCTCCACAAGTTGTTCCCGTAAATCCGGCCCCAGTATATGGCTTATAAACAAGCCCCTCAGAAGGAGACATCACAGGAATTAACCACTGATGCCCAGGTGACTGGTGTAAATACCAGGGATTGTTTACCTGGTGGGAGTTCCCGAATAAAGGGGTGTAATTCGAAAGGTGGCTACCATTTTTCATAGATGAAAGAGATGTTTTCCCAACTGCATTCTCAGCAGAACATTCCATTTTATGGTTAGGCTTTTCGGAGTCGCCTTTGCACTTGAGATTTTGTTGCTGAGGTTTTGTGACATATTCCAAAGTGTGTTTTTTGGGAGATCCCTTTAAAGGAGATTTTCCCAGAAAAGCACCATCCTCAAGCAAAATATCTGGGGATCCAGCAATCAGCTGTTGAACCTGCTTAAACAGAAAATAATACACTATATAAATTCCAAGGACGAATGATAATATGTCAGAAAAGCTAGCATGTTTCTCATTTTGGACTACCACAAGCCACTTAATTAGAGACTATTTTACCTTTATGAGTCTGTGCAACTCAAACACTTGGACTGCAAACACTCTCTGTTGACTGCACAGAGGAACCGAAGTTGAATCAAGAAATATCACAGTGAATCTTTGAGGCACGTAAAAACAAAATCAGTTGGACAGAAGGTTTGGAACTGGATATGATCAAACAGGAAGGACCATCATATGAATTGTATCTGGTTAAGTGGGGCGCAGAACAATCTCAAACTCACAATACATATCATATCATGATAGAGTACGGGACTCTATCAGTAGGAGTATGTTAAAGAAGCATAAATATACTCATAACAGCACTTGCTTGATAAAACACCTTGGACGTAGATCAATACAATTCCAACAAGATATCGTGGGGTTCAAAACAGAAACGCATAAAGAAGACCCAAAGTATACATTTCAAGCCAGGAAATCACATTACACATAAAAAAATGAGTATTTGAACAGGTTTGTATCTCTGATTTATCGTTAACATCAAACCCAACAAGGAACATTGAGACATACATAGAATTCTAGAGATCGGATCAATTAACATGGAAAGGATGTAGAACAATACAAATTTCTGCTTTATAGGGTGAAAACGCAAAGCCCAGCAGCAAGTCTGTTAAATATGTGCGAACTGTTGCTTCAAGAGAAGTGAGTGAAGACTCGGAACACTGGGAGGCAAAATGAAACATGGATGCACTTGGACAAAACAAAAACAAGGATGATGAAAACGGATGGTAAGAGAATGGTGGTATTGCTGACTGTGGAGGTATTCCCAGGGATGGAGGACAATGGCAAGGAGGATTTTACAGGTTCCTGAAATTGCGTAGCATCAATGAGGCAACTCACTGAACCTAATTCAAACCATCAATGGCAATGCTGAAAAACTCAAGCCAGCCAGCTCCACAGTGCTGTTTATTTAAGAGTTAATGGGGAGGCACTGGACAGTTTCAATAAATCATACTAGGAAAAGGCCACTGGGCCAGCGGATTGATTAGCCCCTTATGCAATCCAATGTAAACAGAGCATGGATAATCTTAGGGAATCTCCCAACTTTTTGGGGGTCTCATAACAAAGGATCATCAATGCACTCGCCCCTGTTGATGTAGAGTCTTGATTGGGCCTAGCCCATCGTTTATTTGGACAAAAGAAAGAGTAGAGATAATGAGACACCCTGACTAGTTCAATTTTGAACATGTACAGGAAAAGAGATTCATATTTCAAAGTGTCTTCAACACAGAACTAACACACCAGATAAGTGAAGAAAAATTCCATGACGCCTAATGGGTAATTGTAAAAAATTCTGCATGTCAATATTTACTAATATCATCCTGCAATACCTGGCTGCCATGATTTCAAGTCCTTCAATGCAATGAAAAGGAACTTGCCAGTGATGACAAGAAAAACCAAAAAGGAAGGACAAGAAAATATCCAAATTCCAGTTGCTAAAGGTCAGTGAAGAACGAGATGGTATGCTGTCATAGCATTTTCTTTCCAACATAACATAATGTTAAGACTTCCAGCCACCCTGCTGTAAGATGCACTGCTACTACCCACCATTAAATGTGTGTGCACGTGTGCAGTTATGTATGTATGTCATTGACTTTCAGATGACAAAATCCAATTTAGAAGGGATCACAAGTCTTTCTGAGCAGCGAAGGGATCCCAAGTTCAATTAATTTCTATTATTCAAAGGCATATTTACAACTAATTAAGCAAAAGGTAAAAACTGCTGGCTCAATAGCCCGACTGCATTATAAATATTAAATAGAGGTGCATATACCAACAACTGCTCGTCAAAATTCAATTATACAGCAAAATGATTTCACATAAAAAAGATCTCACAAACTAATTATACGCAAAAAAAGTGAAAATACAAAATATTTTTTAAAAAAAAGTGAGGAAGAAGGATGAGAAAAACCCTTACCAATACACCTTTTTTACTTCTATTCCAAAATTATAATCATTAGTCATTACAGTTCTCAACAATTACAAGATACACTAAAAAAAACATGTCATAGAGTTCATTTATCACATAAGCAAAACATGATTCACAAGGAAATATTTTAAGTTCAGTGGAACTACCAAGAAACAGGTGCTATGTACAGGTAAGAAGACTTACTTGACAATAGCCGATCTTGCTTTCATAAAATGTTGTGAACCTATTATCTCCACAACATCATCAGTCGAAATTTTTTGGCTTAACAATCTATCCGCCATTGAGATCTTGGAAACCTTGTCACTTTTATCCCAATTTTCCTTTAATGGACCTGGAGTCCTGGTATCATGACAGCCTATGTCATCAATAGCCTCAACTGGACTATTTTGATCAGCAGTAGTATTAAAGCAGCCTCTTGGTAAAAGTACATCTCTCTTTTCTGTATCACTTGAAGGGTAGACAAGAGCATCCCTGTTTCTGGTGTTATTGCATAGTGGCCCAGATTCACGATCCTGTTCCAAGCAAGCACCAACCTGATGTAATCTGCCAACCCTCGATCTAGGACAATTCTGATCCTGATGCTCTTGATTTGAAGTCGCATTGTCTTGCTTTGCTATGAAGTTAATATTATCTCCATCTGAAATGTTCCTGGCAGAATTTACTGGCTGTTCCCTACTTGGGCTTCCATTTGGAAAAACATTACTCTCACATCTCATGTCTTTTCTTACATTGACATATGGGGAGCCAAACAGTGTGGGATCCTTGTCACAATCGTTTTGTGCTTCTATGGCACAATCAAAATGTTGAGGGCCTATGGTAGTGAGTTTTTTTCCATCAAAGCTCTTCTGAGTTTTATCATTAGATTGACCAACTCTTGAGTTCATGTATATAGGAACCCTGAAGTCATCGTTATCTACCCTTTTTCTTTGCTCAGGTTTTGTCATCAAAGGGTTCAGATTTTCCACAACAGATTGATGAGAAATATTATTTTCAACTTGATAAGTACGAGCTTGTGGAGGTAAATGAACTGGAAGGATATAGTTTTTCTCAGGAACAGTCCCCTGCTAACATGTAAATCCAGGAATTCAGGAGGGAAAAGTTACTTCTCATTACACACAGCACAGGTACCCACATAGATACATAGAAGTCCCATAATACAAACTCCATGAACTTTGAAAATAAGAATCGTTAATTTGTGAAATGCATATAAATGCTCAATGAACTAAACATGCACAAGTATTCCAATTTTATAAATCAATGGTGCAGAAACACCTAAAAAGAAGTTAGGCCCAAGTCCACGCCCAACACATTGGAGGCATGATGCTCAAATTAATTACGAACGTTTCAGCTTTGTCATGTCATCTGTCACTTTCCATTCTTTCTAGTTACGAACTAAAAAAGAGAAGTGCCCAACCATTGAGTGTTTCTGCATATATAGCTAGTATATAAAGTATAAACTGTCTTCTAGTTCCGGCTATCCAAGTGTTGGACAAGACTGGAGAAGTCCTCCAACACCGGCTGACATGCATATGAAGCCAAGGCACCAGAAGATGAATTCGCACAAAACAATGTCTTAAATAGCAGGAATATCTATGGACCAGGAGGAGAACGCAATTAAGAATACAAGCAGACCTACAAAATCAAAAACTTACCTGGCTTGAGGATGCAAGGGAGACTGTATTACTAGAACTAACTGGGTTAAGTGGCTGAACGCCTGGTTTGAACCTTTGAGATGGGATACTAAACTGTTCATAGAGGGCCATCTTATTCCTTGGCGGCGCTCTTGGACCACCCTTTTCCGTATCATTGACATGCAATCTAGGGAACATTGGCTTCACGAGCTTCTCATCATCTTTCCCTCTCTTCATCTTTACTCTTTCTAATGGACGAAATCCCCTTTATATTCAGATGCAAACGAGCAAACAATGCATGACCTCCAATCCAAATATCCAGATTATTTAAACCCAGGCAGCAGAACCAGTTCCCAGCAAAATATCATGCCGCAGAAAGAGAGATTATCGAAACCTAGATTAGTAAATCGACTCAACTTCCCGAGACGAGAACGATATTTCGCCAAGAGGAGCTGTGGAATTCAATCTTGCTGGCCAAAAATCAAAGCTATGAAAACCCAAACACAGATTGCAACAATTTCTCATTCATAAAAAAGAAGAAAAAAACTCAGAATTACCCCAGCTCCGGAACCGAAGATAATTCTCTGCGGCTCATATGCCAAATATGGACCCCCTTGGCTCCTTGGAAATGGAGAAATCAAGCAATATCTGTTGAACTCAAGAGTATGAGGTGAGGTATTTAGTGAAGGACGCCCGCGGTGGAAAGTAACGGCAAAAGGGGAATTTTGAGAAAACGAAAGGAATATATAAGGGATAAAGGGAATGAATATGAAGATAGAGGCCACAGAGGAAGGGAATAAGGATTCGAACTATTCGAGTAGTGAAAGTAAAGAAGTGGAGGCAGTCTAATTTAGGGATTCCTGAGAGGATCACCACACCATCATCATCTTTGAAAAGAGAACGTTTAGCCAGAACTAGAAGATCCCCTGTTTCTGGTTTCAACACCCATTATAGTAATTACCATGTTACTGTATTTTAAATTTATTACTTCGTGATAAATTGAGTTTATATAGAATCAACATGCTTCATTCAGGTCCAAAAAAAAACATGCTTCAGAGTTTTAATTCTCTGTATTTCTGGTTAAACACATAAAATTTCTCAACTTTTACTTGATGTTTTCATATTTTATATGGCCTTTTTTTTTAAAGCTTATCTTAAAAGATTAGGGCAGATTTCAGGTTAAAAAAATGGTTAAGGCATATTTAAGAATCTTTTTGTTATAGGTAACGCTGCTCACACCCTCCTAGTTTGTGGTGAATGTTTTTACTAGTACATAACACAGAAAATAAGAGTTTGTTTGATGTTATTTTTAAAAATATTTTTTAAAATTTTTAAAAACAAAAAAATTTCTTTTTACTAATTGTTTTTTTAAAAAATAAAAAAATCATTTTTAAAAATTAAAAAACAAAAACAGCTTTTTTAGTTGTTTTCTTATTTTTGTTTTTCAATTTTTTAGACTTCTACTTCTATATTATCCACAATGATATTATTATGTCACCGTTAATGATATTACCGCTACATTACTTCAAAAATAAATTTTTTAAAATAAATATTCAAATAGATTTTTTTATTTCTAAAACTTGTTTTTAAAAACGGTTTTACAAAATTATTTTAGAGAATAAAAAATAGATAGCAAATTCAAACAAGCTCAAAATATCTCCTTCGATACATGTTAAATATTAGAGTTTTTTTTTTTAGAAAACTTCTCTCATATATTTATTTTGAAATCCGTAAAAGATACTTTCAAAAGCTAATCTAAACAGATACTTAAAATGATATAAAAATCCTATCATCGCGGCCTTTTAAATTTCCTATATGATCATGAAAAGTCTGGGGAATGGATAACCTGATGAACAATTCAACGGGGAGAGAGATGCAGAGCACAAGAGAAACTTTCGACGAATAAGGCCAGTCACGTCAAAGAAAATCCAGACGAACGCTTCACTTGTTGCCTAGATTGAATTGGCATACCATGAAATGTTTCTTGGGCTATGGAAGAGGCTTTTAATCTATTCTATGGGAAAATTGAGTTTTAGTCTCGATCAATAAAATATACGATATAACGGTCCCATGAAATCACGTACTTGCAAAAAAAGTCATGTGGGACTTTTTTGTAATTAATTATAGAATAAAAAATTATTTTTTTCTCTCTCCCCTCTAACATGACACGACTGATGCGTCAGACTCTCTCTCTCTCCCCCTCTCCCCACGTTGAAAACTTCACGTGGCCTATTGACAACTCAACGTGTTTCTATTGAGAATTTAATGTGCTCCCATTGACAACTCAATGTTATAGTTGTGAGGTATAGTTGTCAATGAAAACACTCTAAGTTGTCAATCAGGGCACATGAAGTTGTCAATAGAGAAAATGGGAAGAGAGAGGGAGAGGGAGACTAACTGACTGATACGTCATACTCTCTTTCCCCCTCTCCCCTATTGATAACTTAGAGTGTTACCATTGACAACTCAATGTGCTACTATTGACAATGACAACTCATGGTGTTTTCATTAATAACTCATGGTGCTACCATTGACAACTCAATGTTATAGTTGTGAGATATAGTTGTTAATGGAAACACCCTGAGTTGTCAATGGAAACATCTTAAGTTGTCAATCAGGACACATGAAATTGTTAATAGGGAAGAGAGGGGGAGAGAGGGGAAGGAGGTTGACTGACTTGTTAGACGTGTTAATCGCGTCAGCAGAGGGGAGAGAGAGAAATGATTATTTTATTAAGGAATTAATGTCAAAAAAGTCCCACAGGACTTTTTTACAATTACACGATTTCACAGGACCGTTTTATCATATATTCTGTTGGTCAGGATTAAAACTCAATTTTCCCTAAGCTATAAAAACACTTCAAAATATTTGGAGTTTAGGACATTATGAATAATTGAAAACCGGAGTCAAGAATACTGTTTCCTCTCTATCTCCCCTCTGTTTTTCTGCTGCCTCCACTTCAGAACAATACAACGATATTCCATTTTCTAATTCAATAATATCGTCGGTCTTTAATATAAAATCGAGTCAATGATACAAGTTACACTATTAGAGATCTTATGCTAAGGGTGGCAGTACTATGCTTTCACGGGCTAGAATCCAGGAAGCATTCTCCGACCATGAAATTCTAACAACAGCAATATATTGCAGAGAAGACATAAAAAAATAATAAATTTTGCCCACTGATTCTCAAGCAAAATAACCCATTTTTTGTTCGTTAGCAAAGTGATGAGCAAGTTGAACCTTTGTTTATTTGCTTTCTTATACTCTTTTAAGTCTTAATTTTCATGTAAACCCATCCCGTGAACCTCTCTCTCTCTACACACAGTCTGGCTTCACATGACACGCCTAAAACAAAGAGAAATCTTGATCCTAAACTAAACTAATCCAAATAATTCCAACACATCACGATGAACTCTCTATAAATTAACATTAAGTTCAGAGACATGAGAGCATTATCAACTAGACCTGATTCACTGCTTTCTGAGTTCAACCTGGTTAAGTATGGCTGAGACTAGTGGCAAAGGTTTGGTTCAGTGGCTGGTGGCAGCACTGTTCATTGCCTTGTTGGGTGGAGTTCAAGCTGTTGTGATATGTAATGTGGAAACATCTGGGCTGAACTTTTGCCGGGCAGCCATTACTGGAAACTACCCGCCACCACCGTCAAGGAGGTGTTGTACAGTCATCAAGAAAGCTAATCTGCCATGCCTTTGCAGTTACAAGTCACTGTTGCCAGCAGCTGGAATTGACCCCAAAAATGCATTGGCCTTGCCTGGTAAATGTGGTCTCACAACACCTAGTACCTGCTGAGGTAGGTATTCATCTCAACTTGTAATAATTAATGAATACCAAATACATTAACAACTTTAGATTTATATTTGAACTTGTTATATATATCCCAACCCACTCTATCTCCTTTATTTATAATTTTTCCTGAAATTATCCTATTAATTGCACATGTTAAGAGGGTTTATATCAAGGGGTGGCTCCGATGCAAATGATTAAATGGGATTCTTTAGGAAAACCAATACACGGTTTTTATAAATAACTAAACTAGCTATCTATCTAATTACTAATAATAAGGGAAGTCGTCCTAGTTTTGAATACGATGCTTTGGTAACTCAATATATTCTTTGTTGTTGCAGCAAAAGTGAACCAACTCTTGAAGACCATATACCCCATTATTGGCAAACTCTTTGTTTGTCTTCTCGATCAGTTCTTATTGGCTCATGATTTAGCACAATTATATGTATCTTTACTCATTGCCTTTCTTCATCTCACGTGTCTGCAAGCAAAAAAGTTTATGAACGCGTGTTTTAATTATCTGTATTGTGTTGTACTCCTCTATCCTAAATGTAGAACCTTTTGGAAGCAGATTTTGATAATAAATGTAAGAACTTTTTTTCATTTTATATTTGATATTTATCATGTTTTTTTCCAGTTAATTTATCTATTTTATAAATTAATAGATCATGTCACATATATTATAACTAAGTACTATAATTTATTTATCTTATTTAATCTACTTAATTTAAATAAATAGGCCGGTTATATTAAATATCAAACGAATATGATTTTACTAAGGAATTATCTATAAAACAATTCAAAAGTTTTAAGTGTCCATTTCTAGATTTATGTACAGGAATATTAAAATATATATTACCCAGAATCTGCTAAACATTTTTGTAGCCACTTTCAAGGCAATCGTTTCACATGAGAGTTTATGATATCGAGAGTTTAAAACTTTGTTGGACTAAGGATTTGAAGATCAAGAAATACAACTTCGAAACCTACGACATAATTTTCAGCTGATAATTTCGATTTTGTAAATTAAAAAAGTGAAAATATCTAGAAATTTGAAATCCCAAGACTTCATACATTAGTCAATTAATCAAATCTTGTTAATATTAAATATAGTTGGCTTTTTTAAAGAAAATAAAAAAATTAAATAAATTACTTTCAAATATCGATATTCATCTTTTTTATATTAAATTAATTTGTTTGATTTATAAACTGATATATAATTAAACAGTGTATAATATCTATTATGATTAATTAACTTACTTAACTTCTTTAGTCTTAAAAAAAAGTCTAACTCTATCTTATATCAAAAATTGTAAAAATATGAAAGATGCCAGACTGAAAGTCCAATTTTGAAAGTCCAATTTTGTTTATGGCTAATTGCTGAACAAAGCAAGCAGGCTCTAAACTTTCAATTTCCATAGTGAGAGAGATATTACACCACTTATAATTATTTCTATATAATATAATTTCCTTTATAAAATAAACTACTAATTTTCAAATGAAACCCAACCAAAAAAAAAAGTTACACCACTAAAAATCAAGACCAATTGCAGCTTCAGATCTCCAATGTCTAGCTTTCTCAAACCCATTAACACAGTTCTCAAAATCACTCACAGTCTGATCAATCTCCTCTTGAGTGTTCATCACAAACGGTCCAAACTGAACCAGAGGCTCACCCAACGGTTCACCCCCAAGCAGAATGAACCGGACCGCCTTACTACCAGACCTATTCCAAGCCTCCAAGCCATCCCCAGAAGAACCAAGAAGAAGGATGTGATGGGAAGCCACAGGCTGAGATTTAGGGCTGCCAAACACGCCCTCTCCTTCCAACACATAAACAAAGGCATTCCAAGATTCTGGAATGGGTTGTTGCAGGTGGGACCCAGGTTTGAGAGTGAAATCTAAGTACATTGTTGGAGTCTTTGTTTGGATAGGAGACTTAATCCCTAAGGCTTCACCTGCTATTACTCTCACTTTGATTCCATCTTTTGAAGCTTCTGCTATGTCCTTACTCAGCATCTCTTGATACCTTGGCTCAATCCTGTGATGAGATAGACATATGATGTTAGAACACAATGATTGATTGGTTAAAAATTAGCTTGTAAATTAAGAAACTTTTTGGTACATAGTTGACGTGACCTTCAAGGTTTATAATGGGTTCTTAGATATATATATATATATATATATGCATATTAGTTACTTCCAACAGAAAAGTTCTTTAGAGTTAGTAAATAGATTTGACTTGTGAGTTAACAGTGTACTGTAGGTAATTAACAGAAGAACCTGGCCAAGAGAAAATGTTAGTAGGAAAAAACAAAACTCAAGCAGCGTTTGTGATCTATTATTATACCCTTATAAGAGTTACATGTATAATTTGATAGATTAAGATTAAGGGAATCAATAAATTAATTCATTTGAAAAATAATGTGATATGATCTCCTTAAAATAGCTTTAGGTAATATTATATTATGTATGAGTTAGAGAAATTATAGTTTAGAGAAAATGATACAAAATGGATTAGGATACTATATTTAAGATTAAATATAATCTCCTAACTAGCAACGAAAATCAGAGGAAGTTGAGAAACAAGGGGCGCCATCATGTTGCTCTTAGTTTTAAAGAAAAATAATCCATCATCACCAATCACCATAGAATATGGATTTAGGGTGGTGGCCATTTCATATGGATGGATATGCACACTTGACATCATTGGGTGCTCTGTTCTAAAGCACTTTGTATATGAAATGGTCCATGATGTCAAATCATGAGCTTAGCCTCATGTGACACTGACCTTGACCTTTATATATATATATATATGTGTGTAGATATTCCAAGGCTATATATCATGCACTTGACTTTTTCTTTGTACAGAGAGAAGAATTTCTTTTTTGATTCTTACACAGTAGTATGCAATATATATCCAAAGTAACCCTTCTAAAGTACTAATTAATAAACACTGATGATGTCTAGTGACGTAACAGATATGTCATGAGACTAAATTGCAATTTTAGTAATACACTACTTCTTTTAGAAAAAGTCAATAAATCAAAAAATAATAATAGAATACGCCAACCAGCCATATGCAGACTCATGCATAAACTTCTTGTTAACCTCATCATCAGGAAGTTAAAAAAAAGGTACTACTAAGATATTTTTAACAAGACTTGTCAGTTACTCATCTTGTTCTTTATAACTGCTTGACCCATCAAAAAACCATATCAATAGTTGAAGTTTGACAGAGGTGTGTGTGTGTAACAGAAGTAGAGAAGAAGGAAGAAATTAAAAGGAGGTGTGACGTACATTTTGTGTTTGGAAGAGAGGTTGATCCAAAGCTGTAGGCCCTTTTGGGTGCCTTGAGCAGCAGGCATCTCTGAGTGAACTATTCCTCTTCCTGCAGTCATCCACTGCAAATCACCTGCTTCTATTGTTCCCTTGTGTCCTTCAAAATCTTCATGAGTCACTGCTCCCTAATTATCCAAACATTTACACCACAAATTATAATGTATGTTTGTATTCTTTAACTTGCCAGCCCCACATGCATTAAAAAAAAAAAATCATTGGTTATATATTTTACTCCCCCATTCCTTAACCTAGGACCTCATTGCGGAGTTGATTTTAATCCTAAGTGGAAGACATGTTTCCAATATCTATTAATTTTTTCTTAATAACCTTGTTGATGTTGCTTCAACAATAATCAAGTAAAAGAAAGATGATTAGGGTGTTGTAGGAAAAAATATGTTATACCAACCAACTTATTTAATCTAATCAAATTAGTTAGATAGTTTTTAAGGAAGTATATTATTAGATTTGGTCCGTATTCTGCTTGACAAGACCTAACAAGGGGTCATAGTATAATTAATTAATGATGCTTAAACCGATATAGTTAAGTAAAAAGAGTTTTGTCACCACCAATTAAATATAACACTTGGCCTAATTGTAAATGCTCCGTGCAACAACCGGTATCAAAGTCATAATAATGAATTTGATTCTTTTGGAACAAACTTTGCTCCAAGCAAGAGTTGGGGGAAATTGTTGAAGGGTTAGCATCCTATATTGACAAGACTCGGAGGAATATTGGGAAAAAAAACAAATTTTGATGCTTAAACTGGTCTATGATTAAGTAAAAGGAGTTATGGCCTAACTATCAGTTATAATAAACTTATCATTAAATTCCCTATTGAATGGATTTATGGGGCCACAAGCAAAAAAAAAAAAACGTATATGTGACGCATGTAGGACGTAGACAACATAGTAACACAAAAACGCAGCTGGAGTTTGTTATTCTAGACAAGGAACAAGACAACAGCAAAAAGTGGGGTCACCTTGTGTTTTTTTCTTGCTTATGGAATCAGTTATCGTTGGCAAAACTAGGTCAAATTTAGATGGTTGTACTTTGATAATTTCACTAATTAATTAAATTAGACTCGTTATTTGGTAGCCAGGCATATCTATATAAAGTCGTGGCTAATATATGTTGCCTGCCAGCACACAGCTTGGCCACCACAGACCTGATATTTTGTTTTAGTAGGTAACTAAAGTAAACTTTCAACATCTAATGAACCAATTGGTCATATATCATTGGTTCAATTTTTTTAAACTAAAAAAAATTATAAAGTGAACTTGATGTTTAAGAACATTCCAATCTCCTTTCCCCACTTCGCACTCCAAGACCTCCTTTTGTAACAAAGCTTGGGATGTTTGTAAGATAGAAAGCCAGACATTTTATCTTTTATAATGTTTTAAAAAACCTTTTTGTCGTTCTGTTTTTAAAATCCTAGAAAAATGTAATGGTTTTATTAATTTCTTTTTCATACGATGCTTGAGTGAAGTTTATGAACTGAAATGAGAGATTTGGTCTATACCTGCAACATGTACGTGACAGTCTCAAATCCTGCAGAGTAAAAAACAGAAAGAAGAAGAAGAAGAAGAAGAAGAAGGGAAAAATAAGAATCTCAGAGAAGATTTGTAAGAATTAAGACAAGTGTAAAAAACAGAGGAGGTAAGAAGAAACGTGGGGGGAAAAAAACAGGGGAGAGACAATCTGCAAACCTCTATGTGGATGATCAGGAAATCCAGCTGGGGCAGTGACTGCACAATGAAAAAATTTGTGTTCTTAGAAAAGAAAATTCACATCATAATAAATAAACAAATTGTTTGTTCGGTTGTCTGGAGATAGCAGAGCATAGTACAGAGATACCCACGTGAGAATTCATCCAGCACAAGGAATGGATCAAATTGCTTTAGCTCAAACCTGAAAAAATAAACCCAGAAACCACATCAATATAAGAAAACCTCAACTGTTCCTCAATGCTCAGTGGTTTCCATTCCACAAAAAGGAAGAAAAGACGCTGGACAAAACTTAAAGTGGTCCCTGCCTCAAGGTTTTTCAATGAAATTAAGGCACAACATGAAGAGAAAACTTCATTGAAATCATTCAATTATAGATGTCTCAAGCCAAAATTTAGCTCAAACATAAAGGAATCCAGAAAAATCACTAGCGAAGGAAGCTCAAGTTCAATGGTTTTCAATGAAGAAGAAGAAGAAGAAGAATAAGAAGAGCTTACCGTCCAATGCTTCTTCTAACAATGGCTCCAACACCTTCATGCTGAGGCCTGGCCAGGAATTTTCGGACCACAGGACGTGGTTCTGTAACAGAACTGCTAATTTCTCTTTGTGGCATTTTGTAAAACAATTGGCGAGCAAACTCAAATTCTGAGGAGTTAAAGGAGGACACAGGATCATATATATAGAGGAAGTGACGATGGAAGATTGTGACGTTGAAAGAGAGAGGACAGAGAGAGAGAGAGAGATTTTAAAGAAGAGAGAAGTTTGGCGGCCAAATAAGACATCCGAATAAACATGGAAATTGCAAGAAAGGAAGTTGGCTTGCTTCACAATATGGGATTCAAGATTGAATTGAAGGACTTTGCGCTGATCTTTGTACCAACGTCAGCATAACGTCCTCATGATGTTTGTTCCAGGCGATCACAATCTCAGCGGTTGCATGATCGCCACGTGTCGCTACGGGATTAGTTTAGTGGCCAAACTCAATCTCCCTAATAAACCAAAAATTTATTTTAAGAAATTGTGACATTCGGTTTGATAATTTTAATGATAAGCTTAAAAAGTGATGATTTAAATTGATCATATCTTATAAGTAAAATTATATAGCAGGAAAAAAAATAATTAAATAACAAAAAAAATTCTGGCAAAAAAAAAACACATTTAACTATAAAAGCTCATTTTCAACCTTAAAATAGACTTTGTTATTGTACCTAGGTGGATTGGATGTGGCTCACATAATGTGTGGGGCATCCAACCTCAATATACCAGTATTGATATTTGATTATTGACGTTGAAACTTAAAACTATGGAAGCTATATCAAACAGGCCAAAAAAGAAGAAGAAGAAGAAGAAGAACCTATATCAAACGTAAAATTTTATTTATTTTTTAAAAAATTAAAAACATCTTTGCTAATACAAATTCATTTCTAATATTTATTTTTCAGTTGTGAAAATGTGAAATATAAATTAAAAAAATGGAAGATATATAAAATAGAGAAATATTACATACTTTAAAATACCATGACATTTGAGCCCTATATAATGAAAGCATAACAACTTATATCATTTTATTTTTAGTTGATTGATGATTTATCTGAAAAAATTAAATTTTATATTTTTTTTAAAAAAGGTATTTATTAATAATTTTTTATTTTTTAAATTAAAATATTTTTCCTTAAAAGCAAGATAAAATTTGAATGTTTTAAATGAGTCATCAGTAATTAAAATGATACAAGTTGTTATATTTTCAATGTGCTGAGTTCAGATGATGTAATACCGTCGGAATATGTAAGTATTTCTCATATAAATAATCACAAGATAATTTTAAAAGTTATTTTTAAATTTTGATAAAAAAAATATTAACACATAACATGTTATTTCTTGATAAATATTTCAATGAGTAAGAAGGAAAAAAATTATTTTAATGAATAATTTGCACAATTCTGATTTTTCAAAACAAAAAACAAAAGCATAATATTCAGCGAATTCTTTTGGGATCGAAAAATGTTTATAAAGTAATGTTGAAGCAATAAATTTAACCGTTTTCACTTTTTTGTACTTCTCATTGAATTTTTTTCCCGAAGTAAATATCATCGAAATTATTAACAGCATTATATTGTTTGATTAAAAAAGAAATTATTAACATCATTGTCAATATAATTGACTGATGATTATATAATAACTAATAAGTCCTTAAAATTTGCATAACCACTTCATTATTATTATTTTCGTCATGATCACCACACAATTGCTTAATATCTGTGTCACATCTTGCATTTCATCATCAAATTGAATAGTCTCTCATTTGAGAAATTCCAAATAGTTGAATTTTAATTCCGGCAATTATGCGTATGTCCTAACCGTAATTGATATTTTCTGTAATTTGAGGTATTATCTTCCATTAATTATTAAATTTATTTACGGTACGTGTTCATTGTATGGATTTAAGTTATCTTTAATTTTTTTATTACATTAGTAAATTTGAACTTTAAAGTCTAAACCATATCATCCACATCTCACTCCATCTTTTACATTTGAATTAGTTTTTTCCGCATTTAATATTATCTCTTTAAATTTGGTAGGTCTTGTTTATTTGGGGGAAAGGTGCAGAAGTGATTTGTATATAAACCAGTATTGTCGGATCTTTATGTATTCACATATAATTAAGGATAAAGTTGTAGATCTGACGAATAACTATTTTCTCAGGGACATCCAACACAAATAACTATTTTGAGGTGCAAAAATATACATAAAGAATTTTTTTTTTTGGAGCAAAATTGATAACGTCGTTAACTGTCATTACTTTTTTTGACATGTGGATCCCATTGCCATTAACTGTTATTATTTTTGGTTAAGATAAAATTAAGTTTTATCAATAGAAAGACAAATATCAATATTTACAAGACAAATATTTAAATGTCCAAAATTTTTTAATTTCTTAAATTCTTTTAAGTCCCTTTAGTTATAATATAAACACATATATTTGCCTTGTAAATGCTCTCTAGCCCCCTAAGAAAATACTTCGTGTTAAATTTTCACATTGACCTTATAAAGTATATTAAAATAATCAGCAGTAAGACCCACATGATAAAAAAAGTAACGGCAATTAACGGTGTTATCAATTTTGTTCCGAAAAAATTCTTCGTATATTTTTGCACCTCAAAATAATTATTTGTACCAAACGCCCTTAAGAAAATAGTTGTTTGCCAAATGTGCAACTTCACCCTATAATTAATTTACTTTAATTCAATTATTTATGACATATCGAGTTGGAATAAAAATATGTGTTAATATGGTTGTGTGATATACTTCACCTATGTTTTTGAAAGTAGAATTTAAATAATTAATCTATAGATATTAAAAAAAGTGGTTATTTTGTAAAACATATGTGTTAATTTTTCTAAAATATAACATCTAATAATTTGTATTAAAAGCCAACTCATGCATGGAAATTTCCTTACATCTTAACGGCAAGTTACTCTAATAGAAGCGCCGTGTCACCTATTATGTTCTGATGGGGTATTGAGTTTGAGCCTAACATTAACATGTTTGTATATATGTGTTTAATTAAATCATATGTTTTTTTAAAAATAGAGATAGTTTAAGGAGAGATTATAAATTTAGAATATAAAGTGGAAGGAGATATGATATTTAGGATTCAAACCAACCCCTCCATTAGCTTTCAATTGAGTTATATTGATTGAACATATATTAGGGATAAACAATGAAGAGGGGAAAATGAGTGAATGGAAGTATTTGGGGGATGGAATAGGTGAGATCATGAGGGCAAAAGCATGACGCGGGGGAGGGGGGGGAGAAAGTCAAAATTTAAAAGAGAGTGAAAGAGAAATAAATAAATATGGAAAAGAATAAATGTGTAAATATATACTACATCCGTTCCTATTTATAAGATTTAGTTGACTTTTTAAAAAAATTCTAGTAAAATACTAAGAAAGCTAATTACATTATTTTAAGACATTACAATTTATCATTTTTCTTCAAATTATGTTGTTTGACTTATGAACTAATATATAATGTAATAAAATATGATATATGATATGATTAAGTAATGTAATTAATTTTTTTAAGATTTTTCTAAGATTCTCTAAAAAAGTCAACTAAGTCTTATAAATAGAAACGGATGAAGTACAGTGAATTATGAGTATTTGGTACGCTCAATCATGATGCTTTGCTAAGCTTTGCTTGCATCTTCCTACTTTTTTGCTTCCTCACTTGGGAATTCTCTTTTGCCTTTCGTTTTGAACTTCCCTTTTTTTCCCCTTTTCAATGTTTTATGAAGAAAAATTGAATCAGGGGAAGTTATATGTGGTACTATGCAATTCCTTGTGGGTGTTACCAAGTTTGAATTGAAAGACTTTTTATATATGTTTGAATTTATTGTGGGGACATGAAATTCTTGACTCCTTTTTCAAGATACCCTCAAGTAGAGTTCATGTGAATATTGGACTGTCAGATTTTGAATCCAATCGAAATTATTCTGAAAATCTTTAACGAGAATTTGATAGAAAAACAAACAAAACAAAACATAAGAAGTACTAGGAGGACTTATACTAGTGTTTCAGACTAATGGTTTTCAAATCTCAAGCTAATTGGAGCTATCTTCTTTTCTGATGACACTAATTGGAGCTATTCTAGAAGACATGAATAAGGTGAAATATGAGTAGAGCTTGATATTTTAAACATTTATTATTTGACATGTTAATACTTTCTCAATACAACACGTTTTGTCTAAAATATAAACTTCACCACTGAGTATTCCTAATTAATTTAAGGTTTTACAAGAAATAACCAAATTTTAATTTACATAAAATTGTTAATTGAAGCTTATAAAAAGATAAAAGAAACTACGTTTTGTCCAAAATTTTCAACTGTACGATATCACAACACAACGTGCGTCTTGAAAATTAATCTTAATGTATTGTTAAAATTTTATTCTTAAATATACTCAAAAAAAAAACACCTTCCTAGCTGTGAGATATAAATGTGTTCATACATGTGTCTGGGTGTGTATGTGTGAATGAAAGTTCCATCATGAAATGGATTAAATTATGCACTTTTTTTCTTTAAAACTTTGCAGTGGCTGTTATCTTATTTTTTCATTTTAATCAAATTTTTGTTCTTAAAGGTTGTGTGTACGCTCTCATAATATCATGTATAGGCATGATGTCATCATGTTGTAACGTCGTATAAACTTCTTCAGTTAATAAACCAATGTGCTTCAATCATCACATTTATGGAGATTAATGAATTGTCAAACATGTTGATTGATGTACAATATGTAGAAGTTTTTGTTTTGTTTTTTTTTTCTGGTGAGCATTTTGAGGCGTGTTTGTGTTAAGCACCTCAAATCAATGCTTAGATGCAGCACACTTTTTTTTTGTTTTTTTGTTTTTTTTGTTTTTGGCCTTTTTCACTATCTATCCCTTATTTTAATGAATCCAATAAGATCATCATGATGATTATGCTACTTAAGACCTGACATTCATGAGAACAACAGGAATGATGTAATGGACACAACCGAGACAATTAATAATGATGGGAGAGTTTAATAATAATTGTTGAACTCAATTAATTATGTTGGGCATGTGGCCACCAAAATCATATCCCAATTTATATGTTTCTCAAATCCACTGATGTTCTAATAGATATAGGGTTCACATGAAAAGAGAACCTACATATTTGCTTTGCACATGATTTCTTTTTAATTGGCATACATTATATAAAGATTGGTTCAATTTGCCTTCTTTTTTTCAACCAAAAAAAAATACTCAATGAGTGGTTTCTCAACAGTCTTGTTATGATATCGAGAGGGATTGAACAAAAAGTTGTTGCCTGATTTTCAAATGAATTAGGGAAACCTTTCATGAAATTTCAAAAAACCAATCAATCATCTTTGATTTATCATAATAATACGTTTGCTTTCTAACTGCACACAGCTAATATGCAACTGTGAAAAAGGAAAAAAAAAAACTTTCTTTGTGGGATCACAAGCAAGAAAAATTATCACTACGTTTTGACAAATCTGAACCCAACTTGTTCATGTCATAATAATAAATGCACACACAAAAAATAGTAATCATGAATACTCATATGTAATAATGGCAAGGGGTCCTAAAAGATTTACCAAACAAGAATAATACCTTGACATGTACTTAGGCTTTGTGTTCACAAAATTAACTCAGATAGAGATACTGGAGAAGTGGGAAGGAGAAATATAATGGACCTAACTAAGTCATAACAACAGACGGCTACCTAAATTATCCATAGGAAACGTTGTTGAGAGGAATATTCCACTTAAAGCAGAAGAGGAGGAACAAAGAAGACTAGACTAGAAAAAAAGATGTAGATAGTGACCTTATTGGACAGTGCATTTGCTGTGGGTGAAGCTCCGGAGCTAGCTGTGGTAGGAGGTGAGGAACTTGGGGGTGACTTTGAAACAGGTGGCAAAGCTGGTTCTGATACTTCAGATTCTGTGAGAACTGGTAGTGGAGCCTCAGCCGGCGGCAACAGATGATCATCAGCGATATTTTCGTATAGAGCACCGGGTTGAGCAGCAGCCATATAAGGAGGTGTTTTGTCACCCAAGTTTAAACATTTGTTCCCTGTAGTGACATGAGGGGACATCGGGAAGATCAGAGGTGAAACACTTTTACAATACTACTCAATTTGCTACAGCACTAATCCAGTCAAACACAGATGAGTAATGATATTTAGATTCTTAAAAGATATATTAAATTGTACGAATTTTGACCTTTAGCTCCTTAAATACTAAATTGTAGATGAAAAGTGTAAAAACAGAAGCACCAAAGCACTTTGCAACAAAATCAAGTTCATTAAGTCAAAGTTAAGTCTCTAACATATTGTCATCTCTGAGGCAACTCATACCATTTTGTATTCATTTGAAGTCAATGGCATTAACACGAGCACTTTGTTATCCCAAAACATTTTAAAGGATTAATATGAGGTGTTCAAAATTTATATGACCAAATTGAGAAATGTGTGTATACTTTTGAGGATCAAATTATTGTCAACTCAATCAAAACAAAATAAAAAGTAAGAGCATGGCAGAGAACTGGTGATGGCACAAAGAAGTGCCTGAAGTTGTTCAGAGAAGAACTTTTTTTTTTTTTTTGCCTTCACAAAGAAGAACGTTAACCAAACAAGGCCAAAATTTTCGCCTGCAATTCAGGAATTAGAAACAAAGAGTTGTTCACTATCATCAGTGACTTTCATGTAAACTTCTTTCAGCAAAAAAGAAAGACAAAACCTAATTTTTGTCCCAAAAAAATAACAGCTGTTTTGCACTTACTTCGGTATCTATTAGCTGTGTTGGGGAAGTCAGTGATGACACCATCAATATCTGCTCCTCCACGAACAAAAGAATTGATCTCAACAGTTGCATCTGAGAAGAAATCCCATGCTTGAGAAGTGAACTCATTACTGAAGGTTTCTACATAGACAGAGAGGTTGAAGGATTTCAGCTTTGACACTATCCTTGTAGAGCCGCCAATCATGAAATTGGAATTGAGAGGAAATACAGATGTCTTCTGCACAACCACAGAATGGGCAATTTTCTTTATATCCTCAACAGCTGAGTCCACAGCATCACCAACGTCTTCTTCAATTTTGTACACAAGCTCATATTTTGTTTTCTCTTTAAATTTCTTAAGCACAGAGCTACTAGTGGACTGGATCATAACCTTGTGGCCCCCTGACTTGTGATAACCTGTTTTGCTCAAGGTGTCAATGACTGCATCAGTCATGCTTAATCCTTGCTTCTCTGCAAGATAGGCAGCATTCTGACAACAGTACAACACACAATTGTGAGAATAAATTGAACATCAACTACGACAACTAATAAAAGAAATTATTCAAAATCCCTTGTTTTATAAGGTTCAGAGCATATAGTCATTATTTACCACCAAAATATTAATAAATAATAATTGCGTGCATTGATGGTAAAAAAATAATAATAGAGTGCATTCATATCATCTTTTGATATTCGACTCATGTGAAATGAGTTTTTGAGCAAGAACTAACCTCGATAATTATCATGATGCCAGATAGAGATGTCTGATTCTTTGTAATGGACAAGAAATCGGACAATGTTACAAGATTCCCAGCATTCTTGTAATCTGGATTCCGGAACATTCTGAATTTTGCACTGGGATTCAATATTGAGGCTGCAAGGAAACAGCAGATAGATAAACATAGATGTCATATTTGATTAGAATAATCTTTAGGTGTTTCAGTTTTAATTCTCAAGTGAAGGGAAAAAAAGAATGCGTTTATAAACAGAAGGATTAATTCAGTAGCATTTAAGACCTCGGGATGACCTCAATCAGTAGTGCAAATGTCGTGACTCCATTAATTCCATCTGTTATTTCATTATAGCTTGTTTTATTATTAATTTATTATATAAAACATAAGAGATTTGTCAATTTTCTTAGCAGTGAATTATTAAATAGCATTGGTTTTCATACTAGAACTAGAGGAACACAACAAATATTCAAGAACCTTGTATGACTTACGCTTCAAGGTTTTTATATCATTCCATGCCAAGCTGAATGCAAATATCCCGCTGCCAGACTTGATCTCTGGGATAGTTGTCGCGAAATTTCTGAAATTTGATTGAGCGGCTGTTGTACTCTCTATAAGATCGATAGAACTCAAGCAAAATGGTATTCCATCCTTCGACATTTGAACAGGACAGTCAATAACATCGGCACCATCTGATATGGCCATTTTATACGCCAAGTCTGTACACGCAGGATAATTTCCACTTGCTCCATATTTAGATATCACCAAAGTGTTAACTGAAACATGAAAACGTGTGAGAAATAGATCAATAATTGGAAAAAAAAAAAACCATTCTCCATAGGCTTTATAAAATGAAAGAATCTGGGAAATATTATATGAATATAGATACACAAAGTCATAATAAAGCAGTGAATACCTCTTTCTGTGGCATTTTCCCCTAGACCAGCAAAGCAATCTGATAATAAGAAAATACTTCAATAACTCCAGGCAATACTAATACAATCCAGCAACCAAAATTTAGTAGGACGGGTACTTAAACATGAAAAGAGAAAGATAGAGTATGGTGCGGGACAGCAAAGGAGAAAGGGAGAAAAGAGAATGAGAGAGTTTCAGAGAGAAACTCAGAGGCGAGACAAATGCAATTCTTGTTCAATTCATTTAAAGGAGTGCCAAAACAGCAAATATGTTGAGGTGGGTAGGTTGAGACCTATGAATACCAACTCATCACATTCGTTTTGCACGCCTTTCAATGAATTAACTAGGAATTGGATTTGTCTCCTTCCTGAGTTTCTCTCTTCTCCCTCTATCCATCTGGCGTAGCCCTCATTTCTTTCTTCTCTCCATCTCTCTCTCTCCTCCCTATTCTCTTTCCTATCTTGCATCAGAGTATGAATGCAAAAGCATCTAAGGCTATAATAGTTAAGGTTGGGAATTCGATGACTAGGCAACATGCTGAGGACATAAAAAGTTGTTAGTATTGAATATTGATGTGTACTGATGGAATCAAAACCATCACTTACCAATGGCTTCAGATGCAGTTATAGGGAAGTCAGACAGCATGCCATCAACAGAAAAGTTGCCGTTATCGATGAATTGGAGGTATTCAGCAAGAGGATCATAACTGTAATTGAAGCTTAGAGGAACATCGCTCATAAAATCTGAAGCAAAGACTTCCAAACGTTCTTTTTGAGCATCAAAGACCAAAGAGGTATGTGGCTTCAGATAATTGCTTGCATCCACGGGCCATATGTACTCTTTGGGAACAAGTATCCCAGAAGCAAATGACTTTATAAACGTAATATTATTTTTCAAGAGTGAACCATAAGTCTGATTGGTTGACGGCTCCGTGTCTTCCTGCTTCAGAAACCTGAAAACCAGTTTTGTTGTTCTCTGATTGAACTGTGTTGCTATACTTCTCAGGAAGTTAACCTCTGTTGATGAGATATAACTAACAACTACATTTCTGGAAACAGAGAGTATGAAGCTTCTAATGCTCAAATTGTGATTTGTGTAAAATGCATCATGCTGCAAAACATGACAAAAGAATGGTTGGCTTTTTAAGAAACTAGAATACTGAATCATTGAAGTGAAATATATCTCCTTTTTACCTGAATATTCAACCATAAGCCTGGTGGGCTGACTTGTTTAACCATGGCTTCAACAGTAAGAATTGAAAGCCCATTGCCATCAAACCTTGGAGTACGAGACAGGACTCCCTGAACAACTGTTAAGAATCAAGAAATTGTCAGAAAATACAAGAATATTGAACAGCTCATAAACAAGTTCACTCGTCCTAGGAGCCTAATCACTAGCTCAACTGAAATATAAACCGCAGATTGATAAAGCAATCTGAAGATCCCAGCATTAAAAATTACATGCATTTGATACTAGCATCAGGAAATAATCAAAGTACTAGGAGAGAAATATGTGAACTTACGCACGACATTGGACAGATCCTTCATAGTGTAATCCACAGAAAAGTACCCGGGGGTAGATACGCCATTGATTGCGTAATTTGTAGTTTTATTTGGAAAAACCCCAGCAATGCTTGTAGGGTTGGCCAGATTGATGTCTGGAAGGCAAATCCCAGCTCCATCTTTTGTTAATTGGACATCACACCACAGAACGACATCTCGTATGCTGGTTGCCAAAGCAACCTTATAGGCATCCACGCTAGAATCTGGAAATAGACCTGAAAAACCCCCACGTGCTATGACTAGTGGTGGACTTCCTGCGTAACAAGAGCATTAGTAAGTTTCACTAATTTTGATACATAATGGATATATGTTCCTCCTTGTGGCAAACAAAAACAAAAAGATGGGCCACAGTAAAGAGAGAATTTGGTTCTGCAATACAAACATACGTGAAATTCTGTTCTTACAAGCTTCTTTAATTTAAAATATCAACAAACCTAGATCTCAGCATATCCAGAACAGAGTTCAGTTGTTAACTGACCTTTGTCCCATGACTCATTATTTGGGCAATAATTTTATATTCAACACCAGAAGCAAACATCAAATGCTTTCAAAGCACAGACTAATTTGCTCGCAGTCGTAGCAAAATATTAGAATTAGGCAACTTCGCTCAATTAATAGCGGAGAAATCAAACTCAACAGTACTTAAACAGCAGGTTGGCTTTATCAATTTCCTTGGGATTTATACACACATGCAAGAAATGCACAAATCTTCTTTTTAGTAGCTGATTCCAGGGAACTTTTCCACTAGACACAAATTGATGAAACCAGTTAACCTCTGAAAGCAACAAGAACAAAAGAATATGATGGAGAAAGTTCAATTTAGCCTCTCACATTATAGAATCAGTGAATATCAATGGAATAATAAAGAAAATGACCGAGCGTTCATCGTAGTTTTTTGTACCTTTTCTCAGCAGCATTGCAGAAACCACCTGATCATTGAAAACGAGGAGAAAAAATGGAACAGAAACGAGAAACATACCGCTGAGCGTCTTCCAAGTGGTTCTGTTTGATCGGTTAGCCTGAGCAGAGACTAGAGCTACCACTGAGTGAAGCAGCAGCAGCAGAATGAACAGACGAGAGATTGCGCGCGGGCTCCACATTCCGACAAAATTTGCAGATCGTGACTAACTTCCGGCGGTTGCTTCTTCCTGTATTAAACTCCGGCTCGTTTCTCAGGTAAACGCGTCAGAGAAGCACTGAGTCTGTGAAGTGTGAACTGAAGTGTGGAAAGTGAAGCCGAAGCAATTTGATACGAGCCATTTCACGCCATGCTTGCCTTCCTTGATCTTTTCATGTATTTATATATATATATATATATATATATATATATATATCTTATCCTTTTTTTTCGGATACAACCTC
>JBAGKO010000011.1:14128254-14147660 GCA_037177275.1 Acacia concinna | reverse complement strand
AGCCCAGTGATTCTTCGGGCAGGGCAGCGGGCATGGAGCATGCCCTGCCCAGCCCATGAACACCCCTAATTTATATATAGATATATATATATTAATCTTTTTTCGGGTATAATAATTATTTTTAGTTTTTAATTAATATTTACGGGAGACAAAAATAAAAGTGTGGTATGCATCAACTCATTATTCATTAAGCTGGTTGAGATAGTAATTGAAGAGCTAGTGATCCAACTATAATCAAGATATGCTTCTGACTCAAAAAGCTACTTATTCTTTATCAACTCTTTATAAATTATGAGCCTCCTCCTTAATTAAACCAGTATTTATTAGGAATTGGACTTGAGCTTTAACTACGTATCGATTGTACAACAAAATATAGAATACTAATTAACATATTTACAATTAAGGATGATATTTCCTTCTTTGTTAATTTTACAAAAGTAGTATGCAATTATTGAATGGAGTATTATACTTAAAAACATGTAAATTATGGTATGTGCTTATAAGGAAAACGACAGCGTCAGTTTCTTAATATTTCAATTATTCACATTCAAGCGAATATTTCCTGAAAAAGGGGGAAAAAAAAAACCAATGAGAGGATCCTACTCAGCCAGTTAATTGTTATTGAGTTGAATTCCACTTCCACCCATGTCAATTTCATTTCATTATGAGTTAGTAACAGCCTGTAATAAAAAAATATTCATCAATATTTTTAGTTTTTTTTTTGGTATTTTTAGACTATATTATTAACTTTCTTTGAAAATATTGGCAGATTAAAATAAAAATAATAATAAACATAATGGAATCAGGGAAAAATTCAACGGACAAATTAAATTAAAAATTACGATTCAGCGTGGAAAAAAATGAAGAGGGAATTTAATTTGCCCAATTAGGAATAAGATTTGGATTATTGCATGACAGCTAGGGTGGGGTCCACAAGCGAAGGCAGAAGCGCAAAAACGGTCACATTTTTTAAACGTTTGGCGCCATCGCGAGGGTGAATAACCTGAAACCAGAAACCAGAAACTAACTACCACGAGAAACGTGTAAACGCAGGGTCAGCTGACTCAGCCAGCCTTGATCAGATCAACATTTTTAAACATTTTTTTAGTTCCTTCCGTTTTATGACTTTTATCTCCAGTCCTAGATGCATTTTAATACGGAGCATTTAAAACTATTTTCTTTTAAGAAAAATTTCAGAAAAAAATTGTTTGAAATAGGGGTAAAAGATAAAATCTGATATCACAAATATCAAGTCAGACATATGAAAGTAATATAGGATTTGTAAAAGTTTCTAAATGACCAATCTACCCCTAATGGCATTCAGGGAGCTCAGATTGTCAATATGTATTATTAATTACGACTCTAAATATGGTATTCTCAATACCAAAGTAGTTGGCAACCCTAATGAGTGTGCCTTCAAAATATTATCACAAAAGTTGTCAAAATTTGGGAAGCTCAATATATATTGAAGTTGTTAATCGATGCATAAATTGTAATTCTATATACCCAAATAGTCATTAAAGTTTGACACTATTTGAGAAACTTAAATTGCCAATATGTATACTAAAGTTGTTAATTATAATTCTTAAGCTATTTTTCTCCATATCAAAATAGTTAAGGGTAGACTGGGCATTAAGAAACATGCAAATATCATATTTCTCCCACTGGTCTAAATTAAAATTTGTGATATTGAACTTCTTAACTTGTTTTTTTCCCTATTTTAAACAAAATTTTTTGTTATTTTTCCCTCTTTATAATTCCAATATCTTAAAATATTTTTCAATACTAACTCAATATCTAAAATGGCTAAAGTAAACTAGCGTATTATATTTTCTTTGATAAGCATACATATCCTCTTATTAAAAAAAAATTATGTTCGAGACACATTTGAGCACTACACATTTCTACCAACAGAAATTTGAGCATTGGTTTGTCACGTTCTGTTCTTGCTAGCACTAACAGTGTTTTATCAATATCTTATATTTAAAATAAATAAAAAATGCTGAAGTTATCAATCTCAAAACCAAGCTTTTAATTTGTTGCAAATGGAGAATAATATAAATGCAGGAAATTACATATCCTTGAACTATAGTAGTAAAGATAACAATTTAAGCTGTTAGGGGCATAATTGTTCTTTGGGAACCAAAAAAAAAACGAAGATAAGAATTGTTGTAACTCTAAAAGTAAGTGATGACATTTAAATTGAAAGTATTATATGTTAGTTGTATTGTTCTTGCAGGCATTGGGAGCATGATGAGTTTATAATGCATTTCTATATATGTATAGGTGAATTTATTAAGCACGTGAGCATGTCGGATATACTTATTATTATTATTATCATAATAAGTAATTGAGAAATTTTCCCAAAATGATGTATTGGTTGTAAATGATTCTGTGCTATGAGCTTCGCTTTGGACTAAAGGAATAAAGTTTTAGGTGTGTTTGGATTTTAGTTGAAAAATTGAGTTTGGCTGTCATTGATTTATAAAATTATTGTGATGGAAAATATAATTGAACATCAGCTAAAAACGTTATTTGTTTTCTAAAAATTATATCCAAACACTTTTTATATGCTACTAAAATAAAATATGAACCCGAAATTATGGTTATCTTATAAGCTATCAAACATCTATATACATGCTTAAAATCAATTACGAATTGAAGATCACGACATAAACATTACACCAAGGGATTATAATTTTAAGAAATTGAAGCAAATTTTTAAATATTATAATTCTTTTTAATCACTAAATATTGTAATCCTCTATAAAGGGCAAAGTTACCGCAAATTTTTAAATATTATATTTTTTTCCCCCAAAAAGTAACTTTATTTAAAAATATTGCAGATAAACTTTCGCTAAAATACTTTATAATATATTTTAAAGAAAATCCAGCGAACCTTAACTTTAATTTTTGAAAATGATTATATTTTAAATCTTTTCTGAAAAGACAAAAAACTAAACAAGCTTATCAATCCATCAACCAAATTGTTAGTTTAATGAAGAATGAATTCTCATGAATTGTCGGATGTTACACAAGAACTATCTCTGATACATCCAATTTTATTCGCCATTACATTGAGAAGAGGCTGTGTGTGTGTGTGTGTGTGTGTGTAACAGATCTTTAATTCAAACCTCCTCCCCTTCATGTAACAAAACATCAAAATCAAAATAACAATAATAATAACATAACCAAAAGACTAACTTCATGGCATCGATGCTACAACATTATTATCTTTCCCTGTTCCCTATCCTCATGCTGATGCCGGGGCCCAGCCGGGGGTTGCTTTCCTGGACCCGGGAGCGGTGGGAGGCAACGGTGGTTCTGCCACGCTTGTATCGTTCAACACGGGGAGTGGAGGGGCCGGCGGTGGAAGGAAAGCCTGGCTAACTTGTTGCAAGAGATGGCCAGGTTCAATGGGGCTCATGTATGGAGGAATCCCATTGCCATGATTTAAACACAGGTTCTCTGCAAACAAATTCATAAACTCTCAATATACATACTGATCAACATTTTAAGATACCATAACAAAGTAGTAAATGCCTCTTGAAGATGTGAATCTTCCTAGAATGCTTGCAACGGAAGCAAGGTTGTTCTATAAAGAAGTTTCAACTTACTTCTGTATCTATCAGCTGTCTTGGGGAAGTCAGTGATGATGCCATTAACTTTGGCTCCAATGACAAATGAATTTATTTCAACAACTGCATCTGAGTAGTAGTCCCATGCTTGAGATACAAACTCATTGCTGAAAGTTTCCACATAGACAGCGAGATTGAACGAGTGTAGCTTCGACACAGTCTTTGTGGAGTTAACTAGAAAGGCCGAAGCTTGTGGGTAAACTGACGACTTCCCAATGACCACAGAATCAGCAAACGTCTTGATGTCCTTGGCAGCTGAATCGAGCACGTCGTAAATATCATCTTTGACTTTGTATACCCTTTCATATCTGGGATTTCCCTTGAATTTCATCAGTACAGAGCTGTGGGTGGACTGGATCATCACTCTTTGAGGCCCTGCTTTGTCATGACCTGCTTTGTTCAAAGCATCATGGACAGCATTGATCACATTCAATCCCTGCCTCTCAGAAAGGTAGGCTGCATTCTGTTATGAATAAGCAATACAAAAACGTCATCAATAAAATCACAAAAGCAAATAATCATTGAAGAAATGATTCATCGCAAATTGGTGGTGAAACGGCAACTATATACTTTCAATCATTTCTCTAATTCTTAAATGAGAAACTCATGCTCTTTCCGGTCCTAATTATAAGAACCTTTTGACTTTTTTATCTATTTATTTAATTTTTGAACTAATATATAATATAATAAAAAGCAATATATGATATGATTAAGTAATTTATTTTACTTCCTTAATTTCTTCAAATAAAAAGCCTATAGGGCCTTATAATTAGAATGGAATGGAGTAATAGAAATCAGTGGCACTTCATGGTTTTTTTTCCTTCTGCCAAGACAAATTAGGAGGAGTCAAGAAATAAATTACAGGAAATTCACAAGAACAAGAAAGGTCATTTTCAAGAAGAATCTGTTAATATAGAAGAACTGAAAGTGCTTAGGCCAACCTAAAATCGAGGTTTATAAATCACCATCTTGAGAAAGTTGGACACAGATGCTAATAGACTACTAATCAAAGAATGACGAAACAAAGTTTTTAAAAGCATAGGCCACCCTGCAAAAATGTCTTTCATAAAGCTACCAATTCTATCTCTATATCAAGTCATGTGGTGAGAGACCAACATAATCATAAGATGCAGATTGCAGAGTAATTTACAGAAGAACAAGTCCTAAAGATAACAAATTTGAAATTGGCAGGCCAAAAACTCACCTCTATGTTGACCAAAATGCCACGTGTCTGACCTTTAGTCAAGTTCAAGAATTCGGGTAAGGTTAAAAATGTCCCTTCATTTTTCGCCTTTGGGTTCCGGAACAGAGTGTATTTTAAATAGGGGTTCAGTATTGAGGCTGCAACAGAAAACAAAGAATGAGGAAGATTGAAGAATGTCAGCATCTATTAGGGACACATTTCACAGCTAGACGTTGAAGAATCTTGAAAACTCTAAATTTTCATTTAGATGAGTGTTTCAATCTATAATGTAAAGAATTAAGCTATTTTCCATCTCCTGAAAGAATAATTTCTTCAGTAAATCCATTACTTCCTTTTTTTTCCCCATATATGTATCCTTCTATAGAACCTTGGCTGATCCTTCTAACAAATTTCCAATACAAATCCAAGCTCCCCAGTTAATATCCAACAGGGAATACTTGTTGGCAGGCTGCCGAAACTCGTTTAGAAAAAAAAAACATAGATTAAAAAACAAAAAATACTTTATACTTACGCTTCAAGGTTTGTATCTCTTTCCATGTCAAGCTGAATGAAAATATGCCACTGCCGGACTGGATCTCCGGTATACTTGTTGCCCGGCTGCTGAAACTTGTTCCAGCGACCGTTGTGCTCTCTGTAAGGTCTATGGAGCTCAAGCAAAATGGTATTCCATCCTTGGTCATTTGAACAGGACAATCAACTACATTTGCACCATCTGATATAGCTCTTGTATATGCCAAGTTAGTGCAGGCAGGATAGTCTCCACTCGCTCCATATTTGGAGATAACCAAAGTGTTCACTGTGTAGAAACAGCAACAGGAAAACATGAAAAAAGGTTCTAAAATTTACACATGCTATAAGGCTATAACATGTTTACTCTAGAATAGATAAATAAATCATATCGATTGAGAGTATAACTAATACAATACCTTTCCTGGGTGCGTTTTCCCCTACGCCAGAAAAGCAATCTGCAGTCGCAAAGAACTAGAATATCAATTGGAATGTTCTTTGAAATCATAAACCATAAATAATAAACATTAGCTAGGGATAATAAGCTAATGGATAATCGCATTGTCATGTTCTGCTTATGTCCAATAGACTATCATGCCCAAATAGGATATTCTCCTGCAAATTACAAGCTTTTCGCGTGGCTACTCAATGAAAAGAAAACAGGATTAAGGTCTGAAAAAACTCAGGAACTGTGAAAATGAAATGAAGTCCTTGTTGGTTGGGAAAATAATTAAGAATTTTGCTTGAAAGTGGAGCAAGAGATCAATTTCTAGCCTTCAGCTATGTGACAGGGATCTCAAAAATTTCTGAAGGACCTTTTTTTACTTCTGTTTCAGAGGAAAGAAAACCTTACGTATGGCTGCAGATGGAGTGATTGGGAAGTCAGACAGCAAACCATCAACAGAAAAGGCGTTGTTGTTGATGAAAGACAGGCACTCGGCAAGAGGATCATAACTGTAGTTGTAGCTAAATACAAGATCACTTATAACATCTGATACAAAAATTTGAAGCCCTTCTTTATGAGCATCTGCAACAACCGAAGTGTAGGGCTCTAGATAAAGGTTTGGATCTGTAGGCCATATGTAAGCCTTGGGAACAAGAATCCCAGAAGCAAATGCCTTGACAGACTTGAGACTTTTCAAGAGTGAACCATAAGTCTGATTAGTTGAAGGTTCAACCTCATTCTGATTCAGGAACCTGAAGATAAGTTTCGTCGTTGTATAATGTCTGGATGAAATTAATTTTTTCAAAAAGCCCGCATCAGGTGAAGAGATGTAGCTGACAGGTACACTACGAGAAGATAGAGAACTTAAGAACCCTTCTGTACTCAAATTGTGTTCCCTGAAGAATGCATCATTCTGTATATTGCATTGGAAAATATCAAGTCAAGTGATATAGAGATGCAAAGTCAGATCCTATCTAGCACTAGAACTCGCTGGAATTTTCAAGAACTTACCTGAACATTCAACCACAAGCCCCTTGGCTTTGCTGCTAATTTGGCTACATCTTCAACTGTGAGAATTTTAAGTTGATTACCGTCAAATTTGCTAGTTCGAGAGTACACTCCTTGAACAACTGATAAGTGAAAAAAACAAAAAACAAAAAAAAAGCAGAGAGAATTGTCAATGTTGATAATAATAAGCACGTTTCAGGACTCCAAAGCACAAAAGAAGAGGAACAAAAATTCTGTGCAATTATCAATGCAAGCACACAAATTAACTAGTTCAGTACTTCGGAAATTATTTTTTTAAGGAAAAAAAAACATCAGAATAATATTTACTCCAACATAAATTATAAAATTCGGACTCATTCAACTACCAAGACTACTATTGGAGTCTCTTTTGCCAAGTGAACCAGTCTGTTTTGCCATGCAGAAATCAATTTAATTCACTTACCCATCTTATTACCACCTCCTGTCCTCTATATAATAACCAGACAAGCACTTTACTTTCGACTTAAAAGGCTTCAATTTACTTCACCTCGCCGAATTTATATTACATCCCGTCTTAAATAAAAAATTTAGTGTTTTTTTTTGAGAATTTTAATAAAATTAATGGCATCAATTTAAAATATTTAAATTTATTATTTTTTTTTAAATTATATTATCTAATTTATAAATTAATATATAATATAATAAAATACTATGATATAATTAAAAACTTTATTTACGTTCTTTAATATCTTTTAAAAACAGTGAACTAGATATTATATTTAAAACAATTTTTCCCAAGTATCCCTATTTGATTGAACATGAAGAGAGAACCAAAACAGTAAATGAGGTTGGAGCAGAGAGTAAATGTAACTGAGGGCTTACGAGAGACACGTGCAAGCTCGGTCAAGTTGTAATCGACGGTGAACCATCCTTTGGTCGGAACCCCATGAACAGTGTAAACCCTATTTTTGTTCGGGTAGAAGAAGGAAATGTCTGTGGCATTGTCCAGCTTCAAGTCTGGGAAGCAAATTCCTGCTCCCTCCTTCGTCAATTGCAAATCGCACCACAGAACGACGTTCGAGTCGCTCGTTTTTAGTGCCAATTTATACGCAGCGTCGCTCGAATCCGGAAATATCCCCGAAAATCCTCCACGCGCCACCACCAGCGGCGGAGACCCTACATCGCAAAGACCGTGTCATCAAGTGGCATTTTCATGAAACCCGCCATTTGGCGGCCATCTTCTTTACAATGAAGATAAATAAATAAATAAATAAAACTGGTTTATTATTATTGGTCCTTTCAATTAGAAAGTGGGGGGAAATAAAAATCGAAAATTTCTCATCTTGTTAGAATCATGCATATGTTCTGGAAAAAAAAAGAAAGAAAGAAAGAATCATGCATATGTTGATGTTGAATAAGCCCAAACGTTATTTAATGTAGAAGGACATTTTAATATTCACAAAAAACACTGGACCAATTCTTAATGGCCATTCATTCAAGTGACGACATTTATAGCAAAACTTAAAGCCCAAAAACACAGCTTCATTAATTCTGAAAAAAAAAAAAAAGAATCTGATCGATTACTTCTTCTTCAAGATTAGAAATGTCTGTGACTTCACATTCATATCATCCATTCATGCCTTGCCAACATTCCCCCTCTAACATACCAGAATAAAACCAGAACCTTAAAAAAATCAAACTTATTTTCTTTTGAAAATTAATGCAAGTATTTCTCTTGTAGCTCAGAAGAACACAGACCCGAAATTTAAAGAATCGAAAAAACAAATACCTTTCAGTGTTTTCCAGGTAGGTCCTGAAGAAGAAGAGGAAGAGACCAACGCTAAGAGTGAATAAAGAAGAAGCAGAGGAAGAAAACCAGAGCCAGTAGTTCTTAAGGCCGACATGGTACAGTAATATTCAATGGCACTAGAAATTAAAGTAGAACCTGAAGAAGCTATATATGTGTGTGTGTGTGGTCTTGTTATGATGATAAAGTGAAGAAGAAGGAGCTGTCATCTATAAACAGGACCAATCACAGGCATAGTATGCCCCACCTTGGCCACTAATTTCTTCTTCTCTGTTCATGTTTGGGACTCTGTCTCTGGAACCAGACAAGTCTTAGAAGATTGTCATTTTTTGTGACTTTAGACAAGGTACGTACCTATGAGTATATGTGATAACGAGGTTTTGATACTAAATATATGGATAGAATGAAAACGTAGGGCTTCAATGTTACAGAGTTGGCTTCAGAGATTGACGGAAAGGTGTGAAGAAAAGGAAGAGAGGCAAAGAAAAATGCAAAGACAGGGAGGCAGAGGAAGAAGACGAAGAGAATGGGGGGAGAGAGATGTGATGCGGCTATGGCAAGTTGGGGTAACTAACATTTCTGCATATTTATGTGCGCTTTCAATTATCACGGTTTACTGTATCAAAATATCATGTCATTGTCAGCCTCATCATCATCTTCCATCCAAAATAAATAGATATATATATATTGAAAAAATATATATGCATATATTCTCTTCCGTCTATGGATGTAAGGACCTAATAAAATTATGAGATTTTAAAAAATAAGTAAAATTAGTTAAATGTAATAACTATATCAAAAAAAGTTTTAAAAAAAAATTGTCCCTATTTATGAATAAAAAAGGGAGGGTAATAATAAAAAAAGATGAAAAAAATGCATTGAGTGTAATGATTAATTGAGGGTAGAATGGGAAAAAGTTCATTTACTATTGAGATAAATTTTTTTTTGAAAAATTTATATTTAGAAACAAGTTGATTCAAAAAAAAAAGACTATTATATATATGGATGGAGGATTATTGTCTCGGGTATATTTTATATGGACTATGGAGTCTTTTATAAGATGTTTTTTATGCATTTAGTTTGAAGGAACTTTAAATATTATATATCTATATATATAGGATCATACTTACGTTAAGTTCTTTACATCTATTTTATCAAGTTTTTCAATCACATGTTAACATGTATTCTATTTATTATATTTGAATTTATAATTAAATAATAATAATTTAAACATAAAACATATGACCATGTGCTTGAAGAATCTGACAAAATGAATATAAGAAACCTGACATAAGTATTTTCCATATATATTCAAATTTGATAACGGTACTAAAAAATGGTAGAAATTAATACTCTATGATGTCCTTATTAGTATAAAATATATTTACTAATCTAAAAAAACTAAAATAAAATATATTTATTAAATTAAATTAAATTAAAGAAGTTAGTTAATATGGTATATCTTTTATATAACATAATAATCATCATCCTTAATTTTATTATTTCCTCTCTCCTTTTTATTGTTTATGAAGTATTAATAGACGTAAATTAAAAAAATTGACAAATATAAAAATTATATCTTATAATTAACATCAAGATAAACTTTTAAATATATCTTGTAGTAACACTATTAGAACCCCACACCTTACTACACTATCAATGCCTTATAACTATGACTTAAAAAGCATGACAATTAATTAATTAATTCTTGTATTAATGATTGTAATTAAAATCTCAAACTCAATACCATAATTAAACTATAACAACCTATGAAGCCCTGTCAGCTAATATGAGTGTTGGGTTGAGGATTTGGATTTATTTGCTTAATGAATACTACTATTTTATTAGTCAACGGGGAAGAAAAAGCTGCACCAAGAGAATGAGAGATTGCCAATTGGCTTCAATGTATCGAAACTTGGTTTAAATAATAGGGCGAGGGATAAATTTAATAATAAAATATTGTTATATAGGTGTTCTATAATTTTTTTAGGGATAAATTTTTAAAAATAGGGACAAACGGGGATGCATTTATTTACAAAAATTTACTTAGAATCATGCGCCTCGTGAATTTACATCACTTTAAAGAGTTTATATATTTTATTTTTTTTGCCCTCTGAAAACATTTACAGAAAAATTTATTATTAAATTTATTCCTTTATTTTAAATAATAAAGCCGTCTAAAAAAATCTTTTTATTTTATTTTATTCCTATCACGAGTCACGACTTGGAGTGGTCAAATGATGATGCATTTGTTTACAAATATTTTAATTTTCCATCTAATTTGAATTTCGGAGCACGCGTCTATTTTATTACTCGGAGAACCTGTCTATTACTCTATTGACGATGACGTATTAAAAAGATAGAACACTTTTTAATTTATTAAAATCACATAAATATTCCTTTTATTTCGGAGATTAATATACATTCCTCCAAAATTTTGTAAAATTTATATTTTTTTTAAGAAATTATATGTAACTCTCATAAAACAAAGAGTCAGGTTACAGTTCTTTAAAAATTTATATAAATGATACAGACATTTTTATTTTTGTTATACACAAACCTTTCTAAAAAAAAAGTCTATAATTTTAGCAGTATTATATAAATTCATGTAATTTGGTCTTTATTATAAGAAAATTATGTAAATCTTAAGCTATAAAAAGTCCATATTCTTCTTACAGAACTCAACGATAGTGTATATTATTTACCTAAAAATTATCAGCCTCAATGACACGAAAATAAGTCAAATTAGATTAAATAATTTTTCAGAAAATTTTATGGGGAGAATTACATACAAGTTTTAAGGAAAAAAAAAAAAATCAAAAGTAGTTATTTTAAAATTATCAAATTGCACTGAAGCCCCATGAAACCTCAGTAATATCAATTTAAATTGAGAAAAGACCAATTTACCTTTCTTAATAAGAGCAAAATAAGCTTTTCTAAATTACAACTAATCTCATCGAGGTCTTATGGGTCTTCAATGTAATTTGATAATTTCAAAAGACTTGTTTGTTATTGTTTTTTTACTTCCTTGGACCAGTATGTAATTTTTCCAATTTTATATATTTAATTATTAAAACTTACAAAATTTAAAATAAATACTTTGCTTTGCTAATCAAGAATTTTCAAAATTTTAATTAGATGTTATTGAAATTATTATTAATTATTTAGAAACTGTGTTATTTGTAGTTGATGAAATCAGAGTTCTGTTAGCCGAAAAAAGAAATCAGGGAGTTCTCTCTATAGTCTATATTGTATTATTATTGAGAAGATAAATGGATACAATATACAGAGGCCGATCCCAATCAACAGGAGAGAAAATAACACTAAGTGATTACAATAATCAAAAGTAAATGATATATTATCAATAAATAATAAATAAAAAATTAAATAGAAAAGATTGTCTAACACACAATCAGAAAGTAATGTCAAGGTAATTAATGGCAGTTAAGATAGAAATTGTGTGACTTTATTTTCTATATTTAATTCAAAATATATACTCTTATAATTAATTTTGATAAATTTCAAGTTTTATGTAATTTTTTTTAAAAAAAATGCTATTTTACAGAAAATCAAGGTAATATTTTGACGGAGTCAAGAGGAATAATGACAGAACTTTCTGGCACGTTGGCGGTCCTTTTTTCTTATATGGATGCACGTACTTGCTACGATAGTTCATAGTCTTGATCAATGGATTTTTCTAAATAAGACTTGGTCAATGGATTTTTCTAAATAAGACTTGGTCGATGCATTTAAATGGAAAATTTTAACAAAATAAATTTAAAAAAACATCACTTAAACTTTAAAATTTCAAATCGTTAACTACAAGAGTATACCAAATGATAACTTATTTTAATAAAAAAATAACTAATTTGATATTTTAAAATTCAAGTGGTATTTTTTTTATATTTTTCTTAAAATTTTATTTTCTTTTTTAGCAAAAAAAATAAAATTTTATTCTCTTTTGAAAATGAATAATTAAAAAAAATATTAAAGTTCTCAGAATGAGATGGCTTTCGGTTTGTCCTTTTGCTGGAGGGGAAGCTTGGAAACTCACTTTTCTTATTGTGTTTATGAAAACATATTGATATTATTAAATTAACAGACATTATTTTAAAATAAATATTTTTTTCAAGTGAACATCACATCTATAATTCTAAAAATTTTTTGTAAGAAAAAATTAATCCACAACTCCTTATAGTTTATAATCAACTGAAACTATAGAGATATGCAAATTATTATTTTTTTTTCCAAATTTTTAATATATTACTTGGGATATAAGAACAGACTCGTTCCGTTCATCATTCATGCAAGAAGAATACGATTTGACATGAATTAATATTAGAAGTTGACAGTAATTAAATTAATTATTCTACTCGTGGAGTTTATAAATCGGATTATGGTTCGAAGTCGGGCCCATTCCATTGGGTGTAATACAATCCAACTGTGCCACCTCAAAACACTTTTATAATTACTTTGCTTTACTATAGTCTCATACTCTCATCGATAAATTACATTTTTTTTAAAAAAAATTTTATGATGATGAAGTTGGATGCTTAAATCTCAAAACACATAAAAGCACATATCCTTTCTTAGCATTTACAGATATTTTAATTTAATATCAATTTCGTTAGGGTAGAGGTGGCAGATTAGGACTATGTTTGATAAAGTCAAAATGTATATACCCCAAAATTTCTTTTTTTTAAAAAAAAAATCTCATATTTTATTCTGTTTGACGTCAATTGTATATCACCTAATAATGCAAGGCTTGAATTGTAAGGATGCGATATATTAGCTTAGATTATAAATATAAGACTCGATTGATTTTTTCTTTGACATAAAATTAATTATATTACTTTAAAACATTTAAATGTATCATATTTCTTTAAATTATTTTATTTAATTTATAAATTGATATATAATATAATTATTTACGATAAATGATATGATTAAATAATTTATTTATTTTCATTCATCTTTTTTAAAAAATAATTGAATCTTATATTTAAAACCCTATATACAAACAAAATTGTAATTTGTAAGCATACTATAAAGTGTGGTGACAGCAACTACTTTGTAGTGTTCTTACTTTATTAATATAGTATCATTTTGCCTTATTGTTTAAAAAATTCAATGAAGCGATGCCGCGAAGAGCCATTGAATATATACTCGAGATCAAAATGAGAACCCAATTTTATTTATTTTTAAATGACAACCCAATGAGTGAAAAGTGAAAACAATAGTGCTCCCTCCGTCCACTTTATAAGCGATAACTGATATCTTTATTCTGTCCCAAAATTTAAAAATATATTTAAAGAATATCTTATATTTTTTTTTAGCTTTATCCTCATTTAATACTCCCTCTAATTTTTATTATAAGGCACTAACTAACAATTATATTTAGTCATTTTTATAAGGCATTTGCAAATTTTTAAGGTGCATTAAATTTATTTTTACATGCATGTCCCTATTTAATAAAGATAGTAAGAGAGATTGATAATTAATATGGTATTTGAGTTAAGTGTAGTTAGTAAGGGTAATATTGTAAATCATTTGAATTTTAAGACAACTTAAATGATTTTAACTAGTTTTATTGATTTGTGAGAGTTGATAGTTGATGTCTTATAATGAGGACTAAAGGAAGTACCAATGTATCACTCCCTCCATCCAAAAATATAAGAGACAACCACCACCCTTACTTCGGCCCAAAATATAAGAGACATTTGAAAAATGTCTTATATTTTAATCATTTTTTCAATTTTGTCTTTATTTAATACTAATGTATTAATACTTGTGTTGACCATAAAAGTTATTATTCCCAATGAAAGAAGAGAGGAGTAGGGGGATAGAGTGGTGGACTTTAATAAGGATATTTTCTCTCTTATTTTATATCTCTTCATTAATAAAGGTATTTTAGTAAAAATGAGTAATAATTCTGACATACTTATTGTTATTAACCGTCACTTCAAATCAAAAGATTCGGTTAAACGTCTCTTATATTTGGGACGGAGGGAGTAATACTTGTGTTGACTATAAAAATTATCATTCCCAATAAGAAAGGAGAGAGGGTAGGGGAGAGAGAGTTGTTGATTTTAATAAAAGTATTCTCTATCTTATGTCACAGCTTCTCATTAATAAGGGTATTTTAGTAAAAAAAAATAACAATTTTAACATATGTATTGTTCTTACCCACCATTTCAGACCATAACATTCAGTTAAACATCTTTTATAATTTGAGATGGAGGGAGTACTCCTCTAGCCCTATCTATAGGACAGGGAGAGAAATTTTATTTTGGTCTTATCTATAAGTCACTTTATTAAAGTTTTGATGATAATGTGCAATTGTACCCTTAACTTATTATTGTATTAGCTTTAATTTCTTTTAGTGTTATATATATTAATTAAGGGTAGAGTTGAAAATTGTTGAATTTTATAATAGAATTAATGACATTTAAAATTTTCTTTAACTATGAAAAAAAATTAGAAGTGCCATATATAGCATCAAATATCAAATGAATATATTTTAGTTGTATTGTGCCTAATATTATTATTCCTTTTCCAGACAATGTGTTTTTAAAAAGAATCCAATGAGAGTGTGATGAAGAGGTAAAGTGGGCCCATTGTGTCCACTTAAGACCTTTTTTAATACAAATAAATTACCATACCACCACTTTTATTATGATGAAGCTCCCCACCGTAAGTTGCTAATATCATTATCACCCCAACCTCCCACTCTTTCTTTACCTCTCACATTCCTTATCCTTCCTTGCACAAAACACAAGTTGTGTTATTTATGACCAGACTATTCCACATGGAAAAAAATCACAGATCCCAGTCAGCCAATCCATTATTATTTCCATGTACACCATCTTATCATTTGAAAAGTCAAGTCATCGTCCTTATCTGCCTTTTCCACTAATATAATTATTATTTCAGTCAATCCTAACTCCACACAAATTTACCAGTCAGTTTGAGATTTGAGAATCCCATGTGCTCATAGACTGATATATATGACCAAACTGTATATACTCATTACATGGATTCAGTTTCTCTCCTATACTTCTTCAAATCCTTTTCTTTGTTTTTTGTTTTTTTTAATGTTAGGTCAAAATTTCAACGGTTCGGATTTAATATCATATAAAAATATTATTATATTCTACCTTAAAAATATAATTTTTTGATACAAGATACAAAATAAATTTAAATTATTAAAATTATTTTTTTTTTCTTTTAAATAAATATAATAATATTTTTATAAAATATTAAATTTAAACTGTTGAAGTCTTGATCCACCGATTAAAAAAAAAAAAAAGGAAAAAGTCCCTCATTAGTCATTACACATCCTAAACTCTAAACGACAATACAGCCCAATAGTGCCTCATTAGTCATTAAGCCCATGTTATATGGATCCAAAATCCAAATAGATAAAGTGAGAGAAGGAACAGAGAAAAAGCTGTTCTGCTTTGTTTGACGGAGAACTTTTGACAGAATCTTGGTAATTACTCTTCTCATTCTATGTATACAGTATTTCTAACTTATTTAACACATATTCAATTTTATTAATTCTATTATAAAATTTAATAATTTGTTAACTTTTATTTTTATTTAATATATATAACACTAAATAAAAATAAAATCAATACAATAATAAATAAAAAGTAAAATTATATATTAATATTAGAATATTAATGATAATTTTCTCTGCCTATATATATATAGGATCCAGTACTGAATAGTAACCCTTCTCTGAAGGCTCCTTCGTTATGGGGTTTTCAATATGGGGTTCGTTAGGTTCTCATATTGTGGTGGGGGGTTCTCAGTCTCATCAAAGAAGAATCAAGTTTCAGTCTCTCATTACAACAGAGAAGAACACTCTGAATTTCAAGTTCTCAAAGCGGAGGCCGCGGAGGCTTATTCGAGTAGGGGTTTCTCTAAGTAAACAAGAGTTAATTGAATTTGATGAGAGGAAAAGCCCAGATGAGGTAAGCTGTAATATCCACTTCCCATAAGCTACTTGTTTAACGCAAATGTCACTGTGTTATCATTGGTCTTTCTGATATGTGTTCATGTGCTATTTTGTTATGGGTGGTTAACCTATTTCTCTGCTCTAGAAGTAGCTTCGTAATAGACTGGTATGTAGATATATTTCGGTTAATTTTTTTCCCGTGTAACTTGGCAATTTGATTAATGGGTTGTTGGATATATTTTGCTTCTAGTCCAGAAAATTAGTGAGTGAATGGCATAGCCTAGTAAATAACAAAACCGTTTCTTGTTATTTCTTACCGTGAGTCAGTCTGATATGATTCCATGTTTGTTAACTGTTGCCCATTTGAATAATTTTGGGAAACCAAGACTAAATAAATAGACTTTGATAATCTAAGGCCTAAAGGGAGAAATTTTAGTTAATACGTTTATTCCTTCTTTGTTCACTGTTCAATATGTAAATCAACAAGGAAATGTTCTACTAAATAACATTTCGCAATCGCACGCCATTGCTTAGGATCTTCACTTTCTTGTTGTGTTTATTAAGGTTTAGGGTGGGGAAAATTACAGCGAGTCTGAGACAGCAAAAGGAGGTGATTATGAATGAGTGAGCTTGTTTATCACTGTTTGACATTTATCATCTGCTCATCTTTGGTCTGAATGCTGCAATAATACTAATATTTGTATGAAAAGTAATGACATAATATGAGGACTGGAATGGTAGTTTCATGTTCTTCAATTTAGACTTAATTATGAACCGATATAATTATGGGTTCCTTGTAGCTTTTGCCTAGCACCTGCTAATTTGCTGCCAGTTAGGCTTCTGATTCTGACATCTCTCATCGTTATTTCTATTATTCCACATGGTGCTTTTTAGTATCATTTCTAAATATCTTGGATAATCGCATTTGAGCCAGACAATCAGTAAACTATGACGGGATAGTTTTTTGTTTAATGGAATATGATTCACAGTTCATGATGAAATGTATTTCATGACTGTGTATATAGATGTAGACTAGTTGGAAATTGGAACAATGTTCTAGAATCTCTAGAAAAGAATTTTATGATAATGCTTCTCATGGATGTTCAACTAATAACCAGAATGTGGCTTTTTTTTCTGTTTATACCAAGAAGTTCTGGAAAATTTGCGGTTAAACTGGAAATCCTGAAAATTAAGACACTCACTTAGGGTTTTGGAATATGAAAGGTTAAAGAGGAGATCAAACGATGTTATGAACTCATAAACAGACAAGGGAGAGGAGTTGTGTATCTGGGTTCTTCAAGGATGGGGCCCAATCATTCACATTACATGCAAGCACAAGAGCTGGCTAAAGAGGCAAGTATGTTCTTCCTTTGGCGTCCTTCCAATTTGTGAGGACTAGAAAAATTTGATAGGATTGGCCTTTGTTTTCTTTTTCGGGAGATTTTATAAACAACATTTTTATTTTCTATAAACTTACAGTAAGAATGAGTCTGGTTTACATACTACATTTCTTTACAGATAGCAAATCTTTTAGACTGCACTTCATGGTCTGGAGCTGGACCAGGGCTAATGGACGCTGTCACTCAAGGTGCTATGCAGGCAGGGAAACCGGTCAGTGGACTCAAGATTGGAAGAGAACCAGGGGAGCAGACGAGCTCTGAGATCCATCCTTATTTACCTTCAGAAACCTACTTTACTTGCAGGCAACTTACCACCATTGCTTGATTGCTAAGTCCTAGTTTGGCACCGCTTTCAATAAAAGTTTTCTTAAATGGTGAAACTAGGGCAAAGTTTCTTAAGAATTTGCCGTTAGTTTCTTCAATAAATTTGTAACATGTGGAAGAAAGTTTGAAAAACATATAATCATGTGATGTTTAGCTGGAAATAAATATGAACTTGTCTTTTTTATAATTGACTAAATTGTTACAAACACTTGCAAATTACATCAATGTTTTGTCCTTCTCAAGAACTGCCATTTTAAATGGCATTAAGATAAACACCTCTGGCAATTCCACGAATGCTTGGAAAATGATACATATCTAGAAACAGTGTAATGTTGGATGATACGTTAAAAGTGAGGGTGTTTTTGAAGAAAAGGAAATTTTGCTTTTGATCTTGCTTCAGGAAAGTTCCCAACTTCCTGCTTCTCTCTCACGGCAGAAAAGTAGCTTCTGCCATCATTTAAAAAATTGATTTATGTCTTGACAAAAAAGACAGAGTTTAGACTTGTTCATATCTATGCCAAATTTCTATAGATTTTTCAGTATCAACGGTTTAGTCTGATTTTACTTCTTTTCAGGTTTTTCTCAGCAAGGAAGCATGGATTGGTGGATGCTGCAGTGAGAAACAACTCATCTGATAAGACTGCCATTGTTGCTCTTCCTGGTGGTATTGGAACTCTCGATGAGATGTTTGAGGTTCTGGGGTTGATTCAGCTTAAACGGATCGGATCAAAACTCCCCATTCCTGTCATCTTGATGAACTACGATTCGTTCTATTCGAAGCTGCTTGACTTTCTGGATTCCTGTGAGGAGTGGGGCACTGTCTACAAAGGAGAGGTCGCATCACTGTGGAAGGTTTGTGAAAGCAATTCACAGGCCTTGGCTTACCTTGCTGAGTTCTATAACATCTCTTGCAGTGATCCAAGGAAGAAAGAAACTGCGTTGGAAAGTATATAGATAGGGAATTTCTTTTCCCTTCAATAATTCCTTCCATTAAAAAGTTCAGCCGTAGAATGCTAGAATGTTTCATAAGCTGTTTGTCTGGTTAGAAGATACTGGAAGGGAAAGAGATGAATGGATCCTTAAAATTGTGCCCCTTAAATTTTTGTTTCTGGGCCCCCCCGCTGGGGGTGG
>JBAGKO010000011.1:14114661-14126876 GCA_037177275.1 Acacia concinna | reverse complement strand
CTAGGTATGGTGGATGTGTGGCCGGGAGACTATATAACACAACTCTAAAATACTGGATCCAAGGGATCGACGAAACAACTGACGCTTAGCAGCGCTGCTAAGCTTCAGTTGTTTCAAATAATTTTTCAACATCAGCAATGGTGCTCCGAGCTTCATCAATTTCAGGCCCTTCCTTCTCGTTTGACTCCTCCAACTCCGCCTGAAATTGAAACAAACATTCTCAAAAAAAATAGTGGCACGGGCACTGGCATGGGACAAGAGTCCATTTTCAAGCAAATTCCACACTCAAATCTTGGTATGGTTATTCTCAGAGCAGAGAGATTCAATAAATATACAAAACCAAGCCATGAGTATAAAGGAAAAACACAAAGAATACTGAGTAATTTCGCAGAGACATCCAGCTACAGACAAACTAATAGACTCATAAAACACAAGAAAAAAGCCACGTAGATAGCGTACTGATATGATTCGTTGCTGGTTGCCATTTAAGTTGTCGACATTTACATATGTAACTATCCCTTGAATCAGCGGTAATCTAGCCATATTCCTATACCAATATCTAGCTTATAATCATAAAGATCAACAAGGGTGTGTACTGTGTCGTATCATCCACTCATTCCCATCAAAGTTACAGGGTCAGCTAAGACATATGTTATAATGCCAAGTTACTAAATGTTCAGACTTCAGAGTATCAATTTAGTAGAAGAAAATGTTTATGACAAGACATCAAACAACATAGAAAAATGAGGTATAAGAAAAGCAAGAATAGAGTACCACTATTCCTTTTAAGTCTGCTAACGCGGCCTCTAGGCGATTGCGGCAGTCAGGAATCATCATCCTAGATTCAGCCAGCACATTTTCCTGTCCAAATGAGATCAACAAAACATACAACGATCTTATAAGGGAAGTATATGAAAGACAACTTCAATGATTGAAATCCTATTTATTAATAAGAAAAAAAGATCCTCCAATTGAAACACAATGCGATTGTAAAGACACAGTCCCTATTTTACACCACTCAATCAATTAAAAAATTGGAAGAATTGCATGTAGATCTCCAGTAATAGAAATAATATCAGAAAAGTCGGGGAGCTAGTGTTGACAAATTGAGGAGCCATATTGACAAGTTGAGGAGTTATCATAAGACTTATCAATGAATTATTTGTCCTTTTTGGTATTTAAATGCAATTCTCCTTAAAAATTCAACTGCAGATATATTTTGCCTCTACCTGCCAACTAAAATAGGAAAACAGCTTAGTTTTGATCTCAAATAGAACATAAGTGCGTAGAATTTCACAAGACAGGATTATTTTATATTTGGCTTCATTTCATCTTTGAACCTAATAGTGGCAATCAAAGCCTACGAGCTTTCGTGAACAATACAAATGAGAAAACTTTTTTAATGTATGCAATATAACAGTAATGCAAGGCTGTAAGTAAAAAGAATTAGAATATTTACAATGATCACAGGATTCAGAAAGAGTAAGAAATTAAAAATATATATCATATATATAATTTTGAACAATGAACTAATGGTAAAATTTCCAAGAAGTGTCCCCTCAGTTCCCACTCCATCAACTGAAAGGGAAAATAATGCTCCAAATTGCATCCGAATAGATTGGAGAAAGTATTGTCTTACCTGCTGCTTAAGGTCATAGAAGTCAGCTCCTTTCTCCTTCATGTCAGCTGTTTTGGCAGCTTCTCTCTCAACTTCTTTCTCATACGAATGAAGCTCCTTCACAATGCGTTTGCAGGTACTCGTCTTGATCTTCAAACTTCTTATGGTCGCCATGGAATCCTGAAAAAGAAGGGGAAGACACTTGCATCAAGAATTCGTTTCTACAACAAAATCAATGAGTCGGATAATGTGAAGCAAGATGCATTGTTTTGTAGAATCATTTCATCGTGGCCTTCTCACTCATTAAAATTGACATCACAAATCATGACAGTTCAATAATTCCTCCTCAAACTCAGGAATCCAACCGATAATTCGAATAGGTGTTCCAAGCGAAAAAATTGCATTGGAAAAAAATAATTAAAAAGTAAAAGGCAATACGCAAGCGAGAGATAAGGTCTTACTGCGAAATGCGAGCGATATGTGGAATTTCGACCAGCGCCACAGCTTCGTCTCGTTGCTGGATTGATGCTGCTTACAGAATGAAGTGCCCTAGCAGTTGGAGAAGAGGAAGCAGCAGATCCAGTCCTCTCTGACTTCAACGCACCGTTTTACACCATGGAATTTATTTTCATGAAACAGAAATGTGGTTTTTTTTTTTGTGCCAGCAGAGGAAAAAAAAAAAGTGGTTTCCCACTATTTTTTTTTTTCAGTTTTCTCCCAATTATATACACGATTATCATGTTTTAGTGATAGCTTAGGGGGGCTTAATATAATTTTATTTAATCAAACATGTCATTAATAACAATTGGGTTAGATTTAACGGAAAGACTTAATTATTTACGATGTGACAAACAAATGTTTAAATTCTCAATAGAATCTTAAAGAAATGCCCTTGTTGATAGACTTTGGCCTCTCTCATTTTCTTTTTCTGTCCAATGCCATCATTTTCCCTCTTCATGACCATTTTATCAAAATCTAATATTTCATATTTAATATTTCACTTTCATTCTTTCTCCATTTTCTTCCTATCATTCTTTCCATTGTAATAATATTTTTAAAAAGTAGTAAATGTGGACGATTAAATTTTTATCCAATGGAGGGAGAAATGCCGGTGAAGTTAGCTTATGTATGTAGTTTCTCTATCTATAAAAAAAGAAAAAAAAGAAATGCTGGCCGGGAATGGAAAAAGAAAAGGCTTTGACATGCCCTAAAGAAAATTGCCTCAAATAAAAAAATACATGTAATTATAAAAAGTATTAATAGAAAAAATTGTTATAAATAGATAATATGTAACAAAATTATTACTGAGTATGTCTTAATTTAATTAGAAATGAGTACCTTAAGCACACAAGGCTGAATACATACTCTCTCTTTTATGAAATAATTTGTGGAATCCCATTAAAAGTAGGTATGTTAGTCACTGCCAAGCGGGAACCAGCACAAATGGTGCCCACCACTTAAAGAATATATTAGGTTTGATGCGGATGGCTCAGTTAAATCACATTGGAAGGTGTCAACGAGAGGACTCATTCATAACCATAAGGGAAGTTGGATGGAAGGCTTTTAGGAGGATTTAGGGAAGTGTTCATCTACCGTTGCAGAAATTCTTGCTATTTGTACAAGGTTGAAGTTATGCAAGAATTTAGGTCTTCGTAAAATCCGGCTATACTCTGATTCTATGGAGGTCATCTTCATTCTAATAGTAGACAGCGAGATCTATCACCCACTTCAACAGAGAGGTTAAAGTGGCAATGATTCTAATTTTCTCTAATTAGGACATCCGGATCATCCATGCCCATAAAAAGGCAATGTGATGTGCAAACATTTTGGCAAATATGCCACATGAGACGAACACAGAGTTCACCTTTCTCATATCACCCCAACTATGTGTTTGAATTTAATGTTAGCAAAACTAAGCTAAGATTATATTTTTTTATTACTCTTTTTAGGTGCTCTCAGTTCTTTTATGTATGTAATTTCAAGTGTACCACTTGCCATTTCAAATAAAAAAAAATTATGATATTTTTTTTAATGGATGTCTCAGTCATTTAATTATTAGAATTTAATGCATAAACATAAAAATGACACAACAAATAGAGGTATTATTATTAGAAATTATCGAAAAAAATTGATATAAGAGATAATAATAATAATAAATAGGATATTATATGTGGGACCAAACTAAAACTCTCTAATTAAGATTTGAGGGACAAATAAATATTAGTATAATTATAAATAAATAGAGAGTTTTAAAAAAGTCTAAAAATCAAACAGAATGTATTAGCCCCTACCAACAAAGATTAGTCTAGTTGGTAAGAAATTGACTTATCACCCACAAGGTCATAAGTTCAAATCTCGCTGCTTATGTGAAAACTTTATTGGTGGGCAATCTATAAATACTTCTGCAAGTACTCTTTGAGCTTTGAGGCATGCTTTGACCCTTGGAGCCTCAAAATTCATCTCACCTAAACTTTTCTATATATATATATATATAAAGAATGTATTAGCCCCTCCCATCATGATCATGATTAAGGTTGGAATTTTGGTTAAAAGAATCACACACGTTTTAAGATCCCAACAATATTTCAAACAAAATCAAAATGTGAGATGTGTTTGAATCAAAGTGGAGAGTAAAAAGGGAAAGAAGAAAGAAAGAAATTATCAGATCGTTTTTTATTTATTGAAAAAAGTAATCAGAATAAAAAAAAGAAAGTGGGAAAGGACAATAATAGATTACGAGTACTACCTAATTCAAAGTTCAATGGACTTTAGTGGCCACCCAGCGTGTGTGTGTGTGTGTGTGTGGGGCTAAGCTATCAGTCATCATGATCCGAATTGCAGGTTGCAGCTTTTGACATCTAAAGCCAACAAACCAATTCCATTACTCTAATTTTGAATTTCTTTTGCTCTCAACGTCCAAATTAGGAATCTTCATTTATGGTAAATCACACTACATATATATATATATATATATATATAGTACATTATTCCCTTTCCCTGTTATTAAGATCAATTTTAATTATACATTCTATAGTCACTTGTCATATCTGCCTGTATTTTCTTTAGCTAAATGACAAAAGTATGGTTAATGGCATGTTAGTTTCATGTTCACCACTTTATATAGTTGAAAAAGAAAATGATGACATGTTAATGTAGTATATTTATCCTTTTCTATTAATTTAAACAAAGAGTAAAATTCAAGATTAAAAAAATTAAAGAGTAAATAAATACTATATAAAGTTGGTCTAGTGATAAAAAGCCCTTTCAAATCTTTTTAGATTTTAAGTTTGAATCCTAAAAAAGACACTTATTTTAAAATAGACACCCATAGACCATGAAATTAAAGTAGTTAGTTGTTCAGATATTTGGTAATACGATTTATAAAACACAATGTTTATCATTACAAGTATAAAAACATACTCCTATGATATTATATATATTGTACTTCTAATATTTTTCACACAGAGTAAGGAAGACCTTAAATCTCATTAACTCAACAATATAATTCAACAATTTTTTAACTCTACTCTTATTTAATATACATAATACTAAATAAAAACTAAGTCAATACAATAATAAGTTAAGGGTAAAATTTTACATTTATATTAAAACTTTAATAAGGTGTTTTATAAATAGGAAAAAAAATCATTCTCTCTACCTTATATATAGGACTAAAGGAGTACATTAGGGGTTGCTTTACTATTTAAGACCATACATAATCATATGTGGAGTCATCATAACGTGTGTGTGTGATCATGGAAGATTATATACAAAAAAAAAAAATGGATATAATAAGTAATCAAAAAGTGCCAAACTACTTTTACCCAATTAAAAACAAGGTATCCTAAGAACTTTGAAGATACTGAGTAATATAAAGTTCTCACTTTATGAGCGCAACAATTTCACTAGTGATTTGAGAAAATTGCCTTTTTTTAAAAAAAAAAATTATACCAACTTCTTAACTCTATCTCATATATTAATAACTTTCCTAATATTTGAAATTGTTCAATAAACTCTCTTCTTCTTCTTCTTTTTTGACAACTGTATTACATCTATGCAAAAAAATCTCATGTTATTTCTTTTGCATATTATTTATCTCTAAATAGAGTATATAGTTTATACTCAAAACTTGAAAGGGTTATACTTATACAAAAATAAAGTCTAAAAAGTATAAAATTAAAAAGTTAAGATTGTATGCATATATTTGGAGGTTTGAATGAATTTATTACGAGTATAAATTTTCAAATGTGAATAATGTTAGGGAGTTTTGTATGATTTATTTATTTATTTATTTTAGCATGGATCCCACATCTTATTATATGCTTACATTCCCTATGTAATGGGGCAATTATTTTTTGTACACCAAGGATGTACCAAAAAAATAAAATCAAAATCAAAATCAATATGGTGGGACCTTGTGTCTCTCTATTCATCTCATCAACACCCCACTATTTCAACGATCCTCTAACACTATCTTTGAAAGTGTATTTCCCCTTTTGAAAATCATGCCCTACTCTTATAGGTTACTAGAAGCAATCATTTTTTTTTTGGGCCAATAAGAAGCAATGGTTTCAGTCCATATATTATTATATTTTATCTTTAACGGCAGCATAAACTTAACCAATCCTTATATTTCTTTCAGATCGTTGTAGAAGAATGTATCTTAAATTCAAACAACTTTTACATTCTCCGTAAGCAACGGAGACCAAATAATCACTCATGATTTACTTATGGTTAGATGGACTTTTATTCAAAAATTAAAAAAAAAAAGATACTCTCTCTATCTCAAAATATAAGAGACTGACTCAGTCAGATCCCTCATCTTCTTAAATTGAGGTATTCAGATCATTCATGTACATAGAGAAATGATGACATGCGTTGATTTTTTTAGCCAACGTGACACATGACATGAAGACAAAGCTTACCTTACTTTACTCTCCCTTCGCTCTGTATTCGAATCTAATATTAGTTGATTTAGACTAAGATTGTATTCTTTTGTTATATTACGCCTCACTGTCACTATTTTGTATCTTCAAGTGTAACACTTACCCTTTAATATATTTAAAAAAACCACAATATTCTTTGCCGATTCAAAACCACAATATTTCTTGGTTAATCCATATTATAAGTAACTTGCAATCTTTTTTGTTGTATCATGAAATGATAAGTAAGTAATTTAGCACGCCTTAAAATTAATAAAGCTTTTCAAAATTATCCTTATTAATTTTTCTCTCTCTATATATATTTATAAATAATTTATATCTCTCTCTATATTTATAAATAATTTATATCTCCCTTTTCTTTTCTCCTTTTTCCAACCGAAATTAATTAAAGGTAAAATTGAAAAACAGTACTATTTATGAAAGTGACTTACCACTTTATTCCTATTTATAAGTTTAAATTACCTAATTTTTTCATATAAAAAATTAATCAACTCAATAAATATAAATTAAATTGATTTTTTTTTCAATTTTATGCTCAATGATTGAGAAGTTTTCACCACCTTCTTCTCCATCTACTTTTAATAGTGAAAAACTTGTAACACTCTCATTTATTATTCTAAAAGTAAATATATAATAAGGGCTAAATTTTTTTTCCAAACTTATAAATAGGACCAAAGTAAAAGTTTCCCTCGTCCTCTGTTTACAAGACCCCAAAAATTATATTACTTTGGACTTTTTTATATGATCTCAAAAAGAGTTGTATGCTTATATGAACATTTGATGAGTTTGAGTCTATTTTTATTTTTTCCACTCATTAATATGTATTGTATGAATTACAATGTTAGGGATACTGATATTTACTTTAATTATCTCTCTTACTTGACCCTTACAAATAAAGGTAATACTTAAAAAATAAAGTTTATTACAGATATACTTATTATTTTTAAATAATTTTAACCACCTTTTTTAAGCCACACGATTAAGTTATTGAACTTTTATAAATAGAATCGATCACCAAAAGGACTATAATGTAGATTAAGACCAGTAAGATTATCAATTTCTATAGATTCTAACATAATAAATATACCTATTTAGAAACATCCACAATCACTTGTTAAAAACCAGTTTTTTTATGCTTCACCTTAGCATCTCAAAGGACACAAGTAGAAACCACACTGCAAGACACATACATAATTATACACCCTCGCTACTATTAATATTATTGTCATTCTTGGATCTACACAATTTAGAAAAATCTCAGAGAAAAACTCTGCTTTTAATGTCCAAATTAGGAAGCTTCATTTTTGCTAATGACTCAGTTTCTTCATGTACTTGTCTACTAAGATCAAAGTACCCAAGAATAAGCCACAACAGAATACTAGATATTACATTATGTATGTTTCTCTGTCACTCACATCAGGTTTAGTTCAGTAATCTAAATCATCAGTCACTTGTCTGTATCTTCTTCAACCAGTTGAACAACTTATAACGTTTCAGGTATTATTCTTAAGATGTTTGTGATATGTTCTCCAATAAAAATATGACATGTCATGTGTTTAAGGATTCAGTATCACACTGATGCATTTCCAAAACAAAGTTCTTCTACATGTCATATATTTATTGAATGATCATGGAAAACACCTAAAGAACTTCACTAAGTTTACTCATTGAACATATAAGATCAGAAGAAAGCTCTACTTCCATAAAACACACGGGAGCTACTGTTCTGCTCCGAGGTCGAGTTTCCAGAACTGGTTGGTCCACTTCCAACGTCTATATTAGGAAGCTTCATCTTTGCCATGGATTCCTGCATGCTCTTCATGAACAAGTCTACTATGTCCTGCTGCACCAGCTTCGGCTCCGGCTCAATCTCCACATTCAGGACGGGCTTTGAAAATGAATCATTTGGCACCCCAGTTGAAGAATCACTCTCACCATCTTTGAGATCCACAGTTTTTTCCTCTTTGTTTCCTGAGACTTGTTCAAGCTCAGATGAGTCAGAGCTTGCAGGCACTGAAGGAGTAGATGAAGAAACCCCATTTGTTGACACACTGCTCTTTGGAGAATCAACAGTTTTCTGAGGCTGGGCAGACTCAACACTGCATGCTGAGAAGCTCTCCACAAGCTGAACGCCTGCTTCTTCAGAGCTATGGCTTTCAGCAGCATCAGAAGATGTGGTAAAGCTCTCCTCACATTGAATGCCAAAGTATTCTGAAACCATCAGGTGGTCTTCTTTCGCAATTTTCGGGTCTGGGAACTCAATCTTCTCCAAGTCCTTGGCCAGAGACTTGCAGGTCTCCGAGTCCCTCTCAGCAACTTCTTCAGCTTGAACCACCATAACATCAGGAGAAGCTCCAGTGTATGCCAGGGACATGTGAACAAAACCTGCTGGTGAATGAAACAGGTCAGTTGAAGAAAGAGAGAACTCCTTTTCTAGAGTCCCACCATTCTTGACAAGCACTTCAGACAAAGGCACCAAAGCAAAACCAAGAAGCTGATCTTCTAGATAGTTCTTCACCCTGCTTAGCATCCATATCTCACATTTGAGAGAAGATTCCACAGTTGTGACGTTCAGAGAGAGATTCTCATTAAACACAGGGTTCCTTCCTCCACCATTGATGATCTTGGTGGATGCAGTATTCTCAGGGTTGCTGGTGAGGCAAACCTTGGCATAAACATCTTGCTTGTGGTATATGCAGATGTTGTGGACGTCCCTGGCTTGATGTATGTAAACCTCAAGAACACCAATGAAGTTGTCTTCTACATTTGACATGAAAGCTTCCTTCCCATTGACCTCAATGTCCTTTGACAAGACAGAGCTCTTGAAAGGTGACACCACAGATTGCGGGGACTCCATATCGCAGAAGGATGACTAAAAGAAAAACCAAGTAACTCTAAGTCAAGACAGGCTTTAATTAACTGAGATAAAAGCCACAGACAATTCTTAACACTTTTAAAACCCAGCACTAAAAAAAAGTAATTAAAACAAACATAGCTTGCCAGAACTAAAAATTTAAAGATTCAGTACTTGGTGCAAGTATAACCCACATGTTATAGAGGCAAAGCACGAATAAACTACTTTAAAACCTTGGTTCAAGCAGATCCAGTGATTGTATGTGAAGTAATATCAAAAGAAATGCAAGACTCAATCTTCTTCAACAGGTGAGAGAAATTGGAAGCTTTGAGTAAAAATCCTTTACAATGTTGTACGAACAGGCAAATCCAACTTGGAAAGCCAAAGCACAGAAACCTCTTAGGTGGTATGAGAGATTTTCAAGAGCAAGGATCCAGGCCCCAAATTTAAGAATTCAGGTGAACTGACTGCTAGATTACCCCGGAATTGACCGAGTTAAAAGAACTAGATGAACAAATAGGAATGAAATAATTAATGGAGCCAAATTTTGTTCAGATTCCAATAAAGTTACTACCACCAACACCTACCACTTTTTCTACACAGAAACAGTACCGCCAGAATCCGAGGGAGGGAAACAGGAAAAGCAAAAGCGCAACGTCTCTCTAAACGAATCCACTCAAAAAATATCCTCCTTCGAAATCCGAATTAAACAAAAGCTTAAAACCAAACGAACAAAAAAAAGAGAGAAAAGCAAACTCAAAACTCAAAAAGAACGAATAAGGGATGAGGAGAGAGTAATGAGCCTGGCGAGTGGGGATTGCAATTTACCTGCCCTGCCGCCGTCGAAGGTCAAAGTGGAATCTACTGTGGCTATAATCCACAATCAACAGAGACCCAGTTTCGCAAATCGAGGTGAGAACGAAAGGAAAAAAAAAAACCAAAAAGCTGGGAATTTGTAACAGAGAAGAGAATAAAATCTACTACTATGTCTATTTCTGATGAATGCAAGTGGGGAATTCGAGAGTATGTTTGGGAGAACGTGGGTGTATATATATGTATAGAGAGAGAGAAGAGAGAAGAGACATGGTGTGGGGGAAGAAGATGGGATAGCGGGGAAACGCCGTCCCACGCGGTGGACCCAATATAATGAAAATGCCAATTGAAATGAAGGTGAGTGCGATCTGAAAGCAGCACTTGCATCATGCCTATGACTTTTTAGTCTTCTACACACTGTATTTTTTAACGGCTGATATGCTAACGATATATACTCCTTCTATCTTAAAATATAAAAAAAATCGTTATTTTTATTCTGTTTTAAAATATAAGAGATATTTAAAGAACGTGTTGCACTTTAATTTTTTTTTTCCATTTTATCCTTATTTAATATAAATATTAATATTTATATTAATCATAAAAGTTATCATTTCTAATGAGAGAAGAAAGGGGTAAGGAGATAAAATGGTGGATTTTAATAAGGGTATTATCTCTTTTATATTCTATATCTTCTAATTAATAAAATTATTTTAGTAGAAATGAGTAATAATTATGACATATTTATTGTTATTAACTGCCACTTTAAATCACAAGATTCAATTAAATATCTCTTATATTTTGGGACGGTGAAAGTAGTAAATACCCTGTATACATACTCCCTCCTGTTTTAGTTACAAATGTATGTTGATTTTTTTGAAGAATCCTATAAAAATCATCAAAAATTTAATTATATTGCTTAATCATATCACATATTATGTTTTATTACTTCCTCTGATCCTTATTATAAAGCAACATCTGTCAATTCTTACAAACTAATAAAATTAGTTAAAAGTATTAGGTTGTCCTAAAATTCAAGTGATTTATGATATTACCCTTGTTAACTACACCAAACTCAAATACTATATTAATTATCACCCTCTCCTATTACCCTATTATATATGGGCAAATATGAAAAAATAAATTTAATGCATATTGAAAACTTGAAAGTGCCTTATAAAAATGACTAAATACAATAGTTAGTTGGTGCCTTATAATAAGGACTAGAGGGAGTACATTCTATATTAGTTTATAAGTCAAACAAAATAATTTGAAGAAAAACAATAAATTTTAATGTCTTAAAGTAATGTAATAAGTTTTCTTACAATTTTTTTAAAATTTTCTAAAAAAATCAACAAACACTTATAATTAGGACCGGATGGAGCATAATTATATCTAACATCTTATCCTGAAAAGGATAAAACTTGCACACCTACTACAAGGATCAACAAAAGCTCATCCACTCATAGTTAAGAGTTTACTTGTAATCCATAATATGGCGTCTTTGAGTATGCAACAGTTTTGTTGATAAACAATCTATAAATACATTTGTATCTTTCAGTAGAAGGCATGTGATCCCTTCTATTACTATGTGAATAGGAGTAATTCTTAAAGAGAACACTTGTTATTATTATTCCAAAAAAAGATAAACCCCTGTCCAACTCACTTAATTTTCTTTCCTATAGAAAAAGATATACTTTTACTCACTTGGAAAACTCAACTACTAGAGTAATACCGTTTAGATTTAGTCACTTCGAAAATACACTTTCAGGATACTCTTCAGAAAGACACATTACGATCAGAATTACTCCTCTGGTAACGCATTTTTTAAACTGGAGTTGAGAGATGGAGGAGTCGTCAGTTCGAAAGGTCCTGCCGGACAGACTGTCGGATGAGATGAGTGAGATTTCAGCGACGAAGAAATCAAAGAAAGAAGTTAAGGAGGATGCGTTGATGTCTGATCGTATGTTGGATGCAGAGGAAGTGGAAA
>JBAGKO010000011.1:14095834-14114561 GCA_037177275.1 Acacia concinna | reverse complement strand
CCGATCTCCGTTTCTGCCACACAAATTATCCAACGCTATATGCATTTATTACATGAAGGGGTGGAAGATGGTAAATTTAAACACAAAGTTCTAAGAGTTCCTGATCGTGCTTTAGCCCGATGGCATGCCCCTGATCCTGGATATGTCAGGGTAGATGTGGATGCTTCAGTAAATGAGAATCATCAAGCAGCATGTAGGGGAATTATCAAAGATAATGCAGGTTTGTGGGTGATCAGGTGATGTGCTAATCAGGTCTGACTTAATAAGCCCATTACAAGTTTTGTTGTTTACGTTATGAGTTTTATTATTTCCATTATTAATTATGGTAAAATACGTTCACTACCTTAAAATACAAACTTATGATAAGCTTGTTAATCCCGTTAGGAATTTTGTTATTTACATTATGAGTCTTGTTATTTCCACCACCGATTGTGTCAAAACACATAAGCACCCATTATGTTCACCCAACTTAAAATGCAAAATCAGGATTTTGACATAATCGGTAGAGAAAATAATAAAACTCATAAGGTAAATAATAAAACTCGTAACAAGATTAACACGTTTGTCTTAGGTTTGCATTTTAAGAAGGTGAACCTGTTTTGCTATAATCGGTAGCGAAAATAATAAGACTCATTACATAAATAATAAAACTCGTAACAGGATTACTAATGCATACCTGATCAGCTCATTACTCTCTCTCCTTTATCATCCTCTCTCCTCGTTAAAACGTTGTCATATCACCAAATTTCAGAAATCCCAAATTCTCCTTGAAATCAAAGTGGCGTTTTGCAAATTAAGCTCCCTTTTTTGGGTTTTAGATATTCATTTAGTATTTTAATGGAGTTTTCCCAAAATTTTAACCAATGAATAAGAATTTATTACTTCATTCTCCAAGATAGACTTTTTAATGTAGGAAATTTTCCCATTTTTCCTTTAACAAGAATGATTTATATAAGCCCAAAAAAAACAACAAATGTTACTCTTTCCAATCTTTGACATAAGAAATATTTGCTTAATATAATTATATTAAGAAAATTACTTAAGTTAGTTAATATGATATGTATATTCTAAAACACCCTAGTAATCTCTTTTAATTCCCTTATTTCCCCTCTTTCTTAATTATGAAGGATGGAGCATCAATAGGGATAAATTTAAAAAAATTTATTAATAAATATAAAAAATAGATCATGTATTTAGGAATGTAATCAATTCTTCAAAGATGTCTTATATGAGTATTAAGGACTGGAGGGAGTACGTTAATTGAGCAAAATATTGACCCATATTTCACAGAAATATATGTTGAGATTCCGCAATTTCATTAAGAATTAATTACCCTATCCTAAATATTACGTGAATTTATTACAAACCAAGTATTACATTTAGAACAGTAGGCAGTATTCTCTTATAAATACCTTTCCCAACATTTTTTTAAGCTTTGAGATATATGTTGTTGCTGGTAAAGATGAGATTTAACAGACATGAAAATTGTCCTAAAAAATAAGCAAATATCAACTATCAACTATATATTGAGAAAAGTCGTGTGACCTGCTACACAATCCGATTAAATATAATAACTGTATACTAATAATTTATTTATCACCAAATTATAATTGTTTTTTTTCACCATCTGTTTTTCCCCTTTTATTCACTCCACAATCTGATTAGCTATAAAACAAGTCAAATAATCATTTATTTATCACCAAATTATAATCAATTTTTTTCCATGCGATTTTCCCCCCTTTACTCATATATTTTATTACAATTAGTAGTTGAATATAGTAATTATATTCAATTTGAAAAAAATATGAATGCTCATTTATAATAATTATCCTTCATTGGTACTCTTATATCTCATTTAATAAGTGCAAAATTTATGCTAGCTAGAAGAATAAAATCTGTACTAAATCCTTCAAAAGAAAAGCTTGTTAAAAAGTTTATATATAAGCATGCGTTTAATAAGCTTTTTTATTCGCATCCTGAGCTGAATATTCAATTTGAGATATATAATAAATGCACGGTGGACATAAAAAATTATTTAATAAACTATACCATAAACAGAAATCATGTCTCCATGTAATGGACGTGGTTAACTCTAGTTTATTTAGGTAGGTGTGATTTTGACAAGCTTTTAAATTAGGGTTAAAGTACAAAAACAACAACAAACTATTTTTGTAGGTGCATTAACACAATCAGGGGTAAAATTAATAATGAACAATATTTTTATAGCAAAATTAATAAGTCTAACAGTCAAAGGTTAAGTACATGGGTGGAAAAGTTATTTTTTACTAGAGGGGATGTCATGGCTAACATTTGAATATTAAGGTGTCATGGTGGACTTTGTAAATAAACAAAGGTTAGTATTAAAAATAAATATCAAAGTTAGGCAAATATAAATTAAAAAAATTGAAAAAAAGGTGGATGGCTTTGCTTTCAGATAGAGAGAGATGGTGATGACTTAGCAAATCCAAAGATAGCAAGAGTGAGAGATCGAAACCAAATATTGTGACAACACTGAAATAAGAGAAATTGCGATAGTGCGAAATTGGGAGTAAAATTAAAGCTTCCTGATTGAGAGAGATGGCGATTTAGCGAAATTAGAGCCAGTAAGAGTGAGAGATTGAGTCCAATCTTTCGACAGTAGGAAATCAGAGGAATCCTGACAGTGCGAAATCGGAAGTGAGATTGAAGAATGGCAAAGGTGGGACTCAGTCGATTGAAGTTAAATCTCGAGAGGAATATGATAAAATTGATGAGATATTCTGTCATGGTGAAGGTGCGAAGCTACCTGTCTTTTTCATCTTGTTGTTGTCGAAGAAGATGATGAGGCCATTCAGCTACTCTCTGCTCCTTCACCAACGTCGAACTGGGTTATGCGTGAACAAACGCTTATGTCGCATTTATTCCTGGCTGAAGTACTCTCCCCTCTCTATCTGGTTTATGGGTCAATATCGCACATCTGCTTATCTGCTCCCTTAGCTCTATCATACTCATATGGCATTGCAAACGTCTATGGTCGAAATAAGAGAAATTGCGACAGTGCGAAATTGGGAGTAAGATTGAAGCTTCCTGATTGAGAGAGATGGTGACTTGGCAAAATTAGAGCTATCAAGAGTGAGAGATTGAGTCCAATCTTGCGACAGTGGGACATTAGAGGAATCCTGACAGTGCAAAATTGGAAGTGAGATTGAAGAACGGCAAATGTGGGACTTAGTCGATCGAAGTCGAATCTCGCGAGGAATCTAATAAAATTGATGAGATATTCTGTCATGGTGAAGGCACGAAGCTACCTGTCTTTTTCATCTTGTCGTTGTCAAAAAAGACAATGAATCCATTTAGCTACTCTCCGCTTCTTCGCCGACGTTGAACTGGGTCATGTGTGAACAAACGCTTCTGTCACATTTATTCTTGGCTAAAGTACTCTCCCATCTCCATCTGGTTTATGGGTTAAGATCGCACATCTGCATATCTGCTCCCTTAGCTTTGTCACACTCCTATGGCATCACAAATGTCTATTAATGTCTTCACCCTCCCATGTTGCACACTTGCACACCATTTTTTTAGGGTAAAAGACACATCACCCACATCCATAAAACTTGACAAAAATTAAGTGGTGCAAACAGGCTTATTACTTTTGCTAAAAAAAATATCGTTCATTATTAATTTTGCTCCTAAAAAGATTTAATTGTGTTCAGTGTATTTAGAGGAATAATTTATTGTCATTTTTGCATTTTAATCCTTTAAATTATTGTATCTCCCAACAAGATCATGAATAATAATAATAAATCTAATTCTCTAATGTAAAGTGCACAAGGGTATTATCGAGTATGATATCTCCATTCAATGAAGGCAGGAAAAAAAAAGACATCTTCATTCAAAATCATGCATTATCATCCAAATAATTATCTGTACCTTCAGGAACGTATGGAATAATTTTAAAATAAATAATCATTACAAAAAAAAAACATGTCTAAAGATAATTACCTAAGCCAAAAAAAAAAAAAGGTTTACGTGAACTCAACACTCAAAAAAAAGAAAAACAGAGGGAGATGTGAAACAGAGAAATCTCTCACTTTATGAAAGCAACATGGGCACTTTGATCTAGAAAATGGCCGCCTTTTTTCTCCAATGTGGGTCCAAAAGCATATGTGGGGCTAAATATAAAAATATAAAATTCAAGCATTTATTATTGTGGGGCCACGTGTCTCTCTCCATATTCCCCACAATAATCGATTATTTCAACGACTCTAACATTATCTTTGAAATTAGTGTATTTCACCTTTTTTTTTTTATAAAAAAATCTCATCCTACTCTTGTTATTATTAGAAGCATTGTTTTATATATACATATATTTAAATATATTAAATTATTAGTAATGTATTTTTCAAATGTGATTGCATGATTGAGTTAGGCTGAAACATTAGGCAGCTAGCTCTTTTAAAAGACGTTTTTTTCTTGTTCATTCAGATGAATTTAAACTTGAAAATATTACTGCTTCATTTTCAGTTATGGTTAGGTTAGATTATTAAAGTCTTCAGTGGTATGATACACATGATAAATTATAATTTTAATTGAGAAATATAATGATATTTGAAAAGTTTAAAAGGAACAAAAGTAAATTTTATTATTTTATAATGTGAAATTTGTATATTACTATATGGGCAAGGGCAATCATGTTATCATGTGACATTACATCAATAATCGGTCAATAATAGAAGAATTTTAAAGAATGTATAGAAGCTTGTGAAAGAAGATAGAAAAAATAAATAAATAAAAAAGATGAAAGAAGATACATGATGAATGAGTCATATATTATTAGAAAAATTACAGATAAGTTCCCTGACAAGGTTGGCAAAAAAAAAAAAAAAAAGTTCCTTGACAAGGAAATCAATTATTAATGGGTTGCTTAGAGGCAGGCAAAAAATTGTAGGTTGCTTATAGAATTTGTGCAAATAAAACATAATATATGAGAAGTTCTAAAGGATTATATTATTAGATCAGGGATAGACCTGAGCTATTTCCTCTTTTGTATCAAAACAAAAATAGAATTTGTGAGTTTTTGAAGTTTAATTTGTAAGTATTATATAAGGAGGTAGATTGAATTTTTTAATAGCACAAATTTTAATTTTTAAAATTATTTCTAAAATATCTTAAAAACTGTTTAGTACATTTTTAAACGGTTGTGATTGAATTATATTAGTTTGTATTTTTTTTTATAATTTAACATTCCCATTAAAATCCTAAGCCATAATTGGGAAAACAGTTTTTTTCAGTTAAACCTAAAAATTTGCAATTTATCGTATGCTTTTGCAAAAGTTCTCAAGAAACTTATTAGTATTGAGTCAAATCAGAGCTGACCCACGTCTCATAAAGACACATGCTTAATGTCTCATTTTTAAAAATTTAAGGTTAATTCCCTCATTCAGGGTTTTTTTTTTTATCAAAATATAGAACCAACTAAAATGAATGAAAAATTGAAAATAAAATTAAAAATTTATAATATGAAAACAGTGAGCTGACGATTTTTATTCTATGGCATATGTAAGCACCATCAAATACGACTACCTAATCTACCATTTTTTTTTTATAAAAAGTTTTTAGGCGGGGTTCACCAAGGGTAGGCGCGTGTCAATCACGCACAACCTAGTTGTCTGTTGGTCACATACTGTCTTTTGGATAATTTTGATATGTCTGGGTCATTGACTAGGACAGAGCATTAACCATTAATAAAATTGGCACAGGTGGGTTCGATTCTTAAAAGCTAGAAAGTGTAAATAATTTCGGTTGAGAGCTGTTTTCTTTAAAATACTTTAAAGAATACTTTTTGAGTCTAGTTGATAGAGTGTGTTTGGACTAGTTGGATCATTAGCTCACCGAATCCAAAAATTTAGATTATGATCAGATATCAGAATTTGGTGGATTCGTGAACCAAAGGTCTGCCATAAAAAAAAGGACAGAGCATTGGCCATGAGAGAATTAAACTTTAGTTAATCCTATTATTTATAATGGAAGGCGAGGTTGATAGGTCGAACTTGAAAAATTAATGTGCACCTCACTTGCTACTCCTCAAAAGCTAATCAAGCCAACCCATTTTTCATGGGCTGGTCCACTTTCCTAGATCCAATGATTCATGTAGTACTCTTTATTTTCTCTTATGGAAATAGCTAAGAAATCTCCTATCACATGATATATTGTCTAATGTTATTCAAATTTTGTTTAAGGACTATAGTACAACGTATTTTCAAGTGCTCCAACTTTTCTTCAACTATATGCAACCTTATATTCAATCATGTGAAAATGGAAGACATATTGCATACTCAAAGATATATTGCATACTCAAGTTTTAAAGTACCTTTTGGGATAACAACATCTATAATAATTTTTTTTTTAGTAATTTTCTCAATTTCTTTCTTTTGGGACAACTAATTTTTTTTTTTTGCCAGACACCTAATCTTCTTAGCAGATGCAATATTGTTTGAGGCATTAGGGTTAAGGTGCTTAAATAACCATAAACTTTTATCAAACGTGTAAAAATAACCATGAACTATTTTTTGAAGCAAAAGTAACCATGAACTTCTGAAAAGGGTGCAAAACCGTTAAGTTACTATAGCGCCGTTAATTTTTTTTGAGGGCTTTCTACAGTAATTTAATGTTTTTGCACCTTTTTTGAAAGTTCATGGTTACTTTTGCTTTAAAAAATAGTTTATAGTTATTTTTTCACTTTTAAAAAAATTTGATAGCTATTTAAGCACCTTAACCCGAGGCATTACTAAGAACTAATCGTGACATTTCTTCCAACATATATCCGGAACGTTGTTTTATCAAGCTGTGAAGGATTAAACCCATTTTGCTATACTAAATCCTCATTGGTTCTCAATTTGGTTCTCCCTTCTTGTTGTTTTTTTTTTTTTCAATTAGGTACAAGTATTTTTCTAGGTAATTTTATTTAAGAGATTGTTAGAAATGGACATCTCTCTTGATAAAAATTCAAACTTTAATTTACAATTCCTCTTTATCCAAAACGGTTGGTTCCTTGTTTTTGTTCTATTCAAGTGTTTGTTTACCTCAGTATCCAAAAAAGAGGTTCATGCTTATTTCTGAGAGTAATGGGCTCAAGCCCAGAAATCTCTGTGTATTCACAATACTTTTTTGGGCCATACTGGTTAAACTTAAAATATTGATTATCGTGGTCCAGCGTCAAAGCCAGCCTTTACCGACCACAACGGCTACTTTTATTTTGAATCCCCATTACCGCGTGGACTAATTTGCCCCCCTCCCACCGCTGATGTGTTCAAAATTTTATTTTATTTTTTACTTTGGTAAAAGAGAGGTTCAAAATTTTATATAACACATGCATAAGTTTTATTTTTTTTCCATGATTATTATATTTTAATTAGTTCCAATAATTTTTTTGGTGGATTTTTTTTGCAATTAAAACACTATTTATACTTTTTTTTCTTAGAATATTTTTTTCCCATGAGCAGGTAATTCACTATCTCTAAATATTTATTGAATCGATACTGACCTGTACATATAGCTAATCACTCCACAATTTAGCTGCAAATTGCATATTGAAGAATGTATTTTTTTAGCAGAATATATTATTACATTTTTACGCACACAAAGTTTTTAATTTGTATGTAAATTTAAGACATAATGATATTTGTTGCACCTTCATAAAAGATTGAAATATTAGAAAATAGGAAGGCCACTGTCTATCTAAGCCATTTTTTCTTACAGGACAAACTTTTATAATTTAAAGTTAATAATTTTTAAACCCCTAAATTTAAATTCATTCAATATTTCTTTTTCTTTTTTGCCATAATTCATTCAATATTTCAATGAAAGACAATTCACGCAAAAAGTGTGACTCTTGTTGGGTTCTGACAGGCTCCTAAAGTTACATTGATTTGGTTTTAGACAAAGAGAGCGTAATTGCAACGCTAATATGGGATTTAGATAGATATATCAGGGGTAATTTAGTCATTCCAGTAACTTGAGAAATATGCAAGCTAACGGTCATCTCTCAATCCTGTGTCTCTCGCTCTTCAATCAGCTCCTGAATTAAGAAAGGCCCTTTCTTCTTCCTCTTCCTTCCCTCTGCAATTTTTGAATCCAAACCTCTCTCTCTCTCTCTCTCTCTGTGGACAGTTCCTCACTTCTTTGGTTGGCTTGTTTGCTTGTTGGGCAAAAACCATGAGGCAAAGCAGAAAAGCAGAAAGTGCTGAGACTGGTTTCTTCGGTAGTATTTCATCCTCTTCCATCAAAAGCCTTCTTCCCAGATCAATCTCTTCCAAACAGAAGTTTATCTCAAACCCTAAAATTCCCAAATCAAATGCCGAAAATACTCCGCCACCTGATCCAAACATCCAAGTTTGTGGCGACCAACCGTCGCCTGCCACTATTAAGCAATTACAGTTCAAAGCCCCATCTTCCCAGATCGAAGTTGTTGAATCGGATGCTTCTCATGACTCCCTAGTTAAGGCAAGTAGATAATATGTTTACTTTCGGCTTGATGTACACACTGAATGCATAATTTGCAATGGTTGTGACAAGAATTTGAGTTGATGAATTATCTGTTTGGCTAACGCTAATCAAGTTTTGTGACAGGTTGTAGTACGAATCAGTCCTTCTAATAACGATGGAAGAAAAGGAGATGAGACCATTAAGAAGGTTTCATCTGATACTTTATGTATTGCAGACAGACAATTCAAATTTGATTTGGTTTTTGATTCAAACTCCAATCAGGTAAATAAATTCACTTTGGATCTTGATATGCGTTTTCTTGTTTAGCCGTTTGTCCCCAAATAAATGGTGGAAGTGAGCTAGCTTTTTGTCCAAGCAATTTGTTTTTCTTTTTTGCTGTAGTCGATTGAACTTTCGTTAGCAGGATTGAATAGGCTGAACTCAGCTTAGCTCGCTCCTCTCACCCCCTGAGTCTGCTTTCTTCTCTCTCAGTGGATTTTGAGAAGCCTCAACCTCCTATTTAAAACTCTTAACTGGGGCATGTTTGACTTATTCTTTTAATTGCTTTTACTTTTTTTTTGACCAAAACTTTAATTTCTTTTACTTCGAATTTCCGTTTTTTTAATGCGACGAATTTTTCTTTTTCCCATTTTCATGAGATTAATACAGTGACAAAATTGCCTGACTGGTTAATTAGAAGATGTTATTACAACCTATATTTTGTTGCTAGCAGTTCAGTTTCTTTGCTTCAACAGTCTTCCATTCTTGCTTACTGCACCAGGGTGGAAAATAATGATAATCTCTGGTTTGCACAGGAAGATATTTTTCAGTCAATTGGAGTCCCATTAGTTAAAAATTCTTTAGCTGGTTACAACACTTCGCTCCTGTCATATGGACAGGTATCAATCGTTTTCTATAATGTATTTGAACTAATTATTAGCACCTACGATGACTGTCTGAGATATTTTCTTTTATTTTTTTTGCTAGTATGAAAGTGGAAAGACATGTACAATGTGGGGTCCCCTAAGTGCCATGGTTGAAGAACCCTCACGTTGTAGTAACCAGGGAATGGCTCCTCGGATCTTCAGAATGTTATTTTCTGAGCTGGAGAGAGTATGTTTTGATTTTAACTTCTATTCATAGAAATTCTCTGTTATTGTTTTTGAGTTTTGACAATTAGTTTAACTTACCAATTTGTAGGAGCAACAGGAAGGGAAACAGTTCAATCATCAATGTCGTTGTTCTTTCCTTGAGGTGAATTTCTTTTTTATCTTCATAATTCTTTTTTGGTTCTGGGCCAGTTGTGGAGGGAGGAGGGGAAGTTTTCTTGTTCAAATGACCCATAAACATCGTTAATTGATAATTTTTGTTGTTTTAAAACAGATATACAATGAGAAAATTGGGGATTTACTTGACCCAATCCGGCAAAACCTTGAGGTAGATTTGCGCTATCCCTTATACAGTTATACTACAGTTTTTTCATCAAGTAATTCTATTTTGCCACCTTTTGTTTTCAAATTTAATAAGGCCTTGGTCCAAAATATTGCAGCTGAAAAAGGATTCCAACAATGCACTATATATTGAGAATTTGACAGAGGAATATGTCACTAGCTATGAGGATGTGGCACAAATTCTACTCAAGGTAGAGTAACTAATGCTTACCATATGATGAAAAAAATTTTGTTCCATTGAAGGGTGCAGTGTTTTATTATCTCTTCCGCTAAGTTAACTTTTCTAAATATTTTGCAGGGCCTTTCAAGAAGAAAAGTTGAAGCAGCAAGCTTAAATTCTGAGAGCTCCAGATCAAATATCATTTTCACTTTAACAATTGAATCTTGGTGCAAGGTATTAGCACGTGATTATATTCTGACAATGTAGAATTGTATCTTTTAAAAGTATTCAAAAGGGAGCTTGTATTGTTCATTTTCACTATCATTTTTATAGCTAAAATGTGATAACTGTCAACTAATGCTTCAGGGAATCTCATCAAAGGGTCTCAGTAGCTCAAAGACAAGCAGAATTACCCTTGTTGATCTTGCTGGATTGGACAAAAACAAAATTGAAGATGGAGATAAACTAGTGGATGCTCTGACAGAAGAAACTCGGTCTGTCAAAGCTGCAGAAATTACAAACAAGAGTTCTTTAGCACGTTTACTGCAACAATCACTTGGTGGAAATGTCAAACTCTCAGTAATCTGTTCCATCTCCTCTGATAACAAGTACTTAAAGTGCATATTTTACAAATTACAGAACCCAGTACCAATGACAATACCATTCTAAAGATTGTACTCTTTGGTTGCAGGAGTAATGGTGAAACAACGCGAACTCTTAGATTTGGACAACGAATAAGATCCATGCGGAACAAGCCAATTATCAATGAAATACAAGAGGATGGAGATGGTTTGAGTGATCAAATCCGGCATCTAAAGGTATAGTCATCTCTAGGAAATTTACTAGATATATTTTTTCGAGGATTAAGGCAGTGTACAAAAATGTATAACCATTTCTTTTGCGGTGCAGGAAGAACTTATTAGAGAAAAAGCAAATGCTCATGATTCAACTGGAAGTAAAAATGGATACTTCCAAAAACGTAACGCTCGGGAAAGCTTGAATAAGTTGAGAGTCAGCTTAAACCGCTCTTTAGTCCTATCTCACATAGATAATGATATTGACGAAGAGGTAAATGTGGATGAGGCTGACATAACGCAATTAAGCAAGCAGATTAATGATTTTTATGGTTCATGTGAATTTGGGAGTCCAAAAGACATATCTGTCGATGAAGATGGTTCCCGGGTTTGTTCTGTTGATGAAAGTTTTGATTCTGACATGATGATTGAGGGCGATGACATTGAAAAGGAGGAAGTGAATTCAGAAAAGAATCTGAGTAAGCCCCGTCATGAGGATGAAATGGCTCCATCGTGCACTTTAACGGCGATTAAATCTTCATCTAGAAACAGCATTTCAGTTGGCTCTCCAACCTTGGAACCTCCGTTGTCTGAGTCTCCAAAAATCAGAAATACACACAGGAAAAGCATGGCTGTTTCATCAAATTATCTTGGAGGTTGGAATAAAGACAGGTTAAGCCAACCGAGCAAGGTTTTGCCCGGCCCCACTGAGTCCTTGGCAGCTAGTCTTCAGAGAGGCTTACAGATAATTGACTGTCATCAGCAGAACTCTGCACCGAACAAATCTTCAGCTTCCTTCTCCTTTGATCACTTGGCCTTGAAACCCTGCTCGGAAGTTGACGAGATTGATTCTTCTATGCAAACACAGGAAAAACCTTCGAGTGATGCAGTACCTGCTACTTTCCTCTGTGGGTCTTGTGGCAAAAAAGAAGAAAATCGTGATAGATTGAAAGATGAGGTTTCAAAAGTCTGCATTTATGCATTGTGACTTAATTTTCCGTTACTAATAGTAACTATTGCTAATTGTTTCTTTCTTTTATCTTTTTTCTAGCATTTGGAAAATGAAATGGCAAGAGCCATCAAAAGAGAGAAGGAGCTTGAAATTATTTGCCAGGAACAACGAGCTAGAATTGAACAGCTAAGTCATTTGGTGAGAATCTTGGCTCTCATGAATTAGGTATACGATGTGAATCGTAATTGACACAATTTGACTTCTCTAGGTGGAGAAATACAAAGGTGAAAAGGAAACAAACTCCATCATTCTCTATGGTGAAGATACCGAAAAGCAGATCAAAGATGAAGGGTACAACTCACTAAAAGATAAAGAAAAGGTCAGTTGTTTCAGTAATTTATTAACATGCATGTCATCTATTCGACAATTCTTTGACTCTAATACATCTTTCAAAACTATTAGATTAACAGTATCTTCAAAAAAGTAATCTTGATGATTTAGTTTATCAATCTTAAGCTTTTACCTTTGGTATAACAAATCCAAAAAGGGTACGAATGCTCCCTTCTCATTTGTTTCTTGGTGTCATTTGCAGCTTCTGAGCGGCTCTAGGTCAGAAAATCTTCTGCGACATATTTCAGAGGGAAAATCCGAAATTAAAGAAGTCCAAAAAGATTTGTCTACAAGAGACAACTATTTTGACGATAGTGAGAAGGATGCACTTCTGAAGGAAATTCAGAACCTGAGAACCAAGTTGCAGTTATGTGGTGGTGATGCATCAGTTAAAAGATCTACAGATAAGTTAAGATCTTCATTGATGTCAAGATCCATACAACTACAAAAAAGTGGTGTATTCTTTCAGGCTAATGGCGGGGAAGAGCTAGAGAAAGAGAGAGAGAGATGGTTAGAAATGGAAAGTGAATGGATTTGTCTTACTGATGAACTGAGAGTAGATCTTGAGGCTAGCCGTCAACATTCAGAGAGGGTGGAGATGGAATTGAAGTTGGAGAAGAAAAACAAGGAAGAGTTGGAAGATGCATTGAAAAGAGCTGTTGACGGGCATTCGAGAATGATAGAACACTATACTGAACTACAAGAAAGATATGATGATGTGGCTGCTAAGCACAATGCTATTATGGAGGGAATAGCAAAAATGAAGCAGGCAGCATCAAAGGCAGGCAAAAAGGGCCATGCGAAATTTGCCAAATCTCTGGCAGCTGAGCTTTCTACAATGAGAGTAGAGAGGGAAAGGGAGAGAGAATTTTTGAAAAAGGAGAACAGAAGCCTGAAGATTCAACTTAGAGACACTGCAGAAGCTGTGCATGCAGCTGGAGAACTACTTGTTAGACTAAGAGAAGCTGAGCATGCAGTATCCGTTACCCAGGTAAAACTCCATCCTATGTTAGTCATTGCTTCAACGCTGAAATGAAGTCCTCCTTTATTGAAAACTTCAATGAAATACTTTTAGCTAAACTTCAAAAACCCCTTTAATTAGTATTTACAAGCAATTCTAATTTGGGGAAGTCAGTTCTTGCAACCACAAAAAAGAGAGTTACATTTAGTGCATATTTTAGTGAACATATATTGGATTATCTTATTTTAAGTGATTTTACCTTGTACAAAGTAAATATGTCTGGAGAGTTTTATATTGGATTATCTTGTTTTAAGCGATTTTACCTTGTACACAGTAAATATGTCTAGAGAGTTTTATATCTTAAAGTGCAAAAGAGGTTTTATTTTTAGTGACTATAAGTGATTCCCAAACATTGAATTGTACTTTTTGCTGGTGTGTGTGAGAAGATTCAAAATCTACACTGTCATAGCATTCTGATTTATCTCATATATCTACAGGATAATTTTGCAAAGGTGCACGAAGAGAATGAGAAGTTGAAAAGGAAGATAGAGAAGCTCCAAAGGAAACAGAAGATGGAGATGATAACCATGAAGCAGTACCTGGCAGAGAGCAGATTACCCGAGGCTGCGCTGAAACCACTATATAGAGAGGACTCTTATGATGCTGCACGTAGCAATGCATATGATGATGATGATGATGATGATGATCAGGCATGGAGAGCAGAATTTGGAGCGATATATCAAGAGCATTACTAGTTAGTTATCATCTATCGTTTATGAATTGCCAACACTGGTTAATGTGATACCTGTTAATCTGGCTCTGGCTTCAGATCCTCCTTGGATCAAAAGCATCCGCTACAACAAACAGCCATATGTGTATTCTCATTAATTCGTTGCTATCCTTTTTGGTTTTTTTTTTTTTTAAAATTTTACTTGGTACATATACTATTTGGGGGGCACATTCTTTGTATTCTTATAAAAATGCATTCGGTCGTATTCACATTACTTGTTGATGTTCCCAAGAGGCAGAACAAATGAACAACTATGAACACACTCCTCCAATTATTCAATAGCTAAGGCATGTGCTTACATTCTTTGTATTCTTTTATTTTGTTTACATAGGCGAAAGGTATGATAGTTCAGCAGCGTGCATGATCTTTTATAAACTTATCATTATTATGGAGGTATGCTAAAAGGAAATAACTATATCACTTCATTTCTTTTCTTTTTTTTATTAGTCAAAGGAAAATCTTATCACTTCATTTCTCATTTTCCAAGTCATTGTTGATGCATTACTTAATTGACAACCTTATCCACATAACACAGTAAACTTAATCATCATTATTTTTTTGCCCTATAAATAGTGAATTGAGAATGAAGTTCAAAACATATAAACTTGAACTTTTAAATTATTCTCTCTGCTTATTTTGTCTCATCTAGTTATTGCAGAGTTTATTATTATTTCTTTTTTGTTGTTTTGTCACAATGTCTTGCTTCAGAAAGGGTTTGTTCAATCTTAAGAGTGTCACATCTTTATTCTAACATTACGTGGCTGTAATTTTTAATGATATTATTTTTAAGCATGACTCAGATCATATTTTCATTAGTTTTTTTTTTCAGGTGATGATCTCTCATATTTTCTTCTCCTTGAAAAAGATATCATAACCTGTTAGATTTTTTTTATATACTTTTATATCGATATTGGAGTGCTTGATTATGTCACAAGGATATAATTGATATTCATCTTTAATTATTCGTTCAAAATATTCATCTATGTTGATTTAATTTAATTTAATTTAATTATTATTATTATTATTATAAATTTTAATTTATATCATATTCACCCCCAAATCTTATTGCATATTTAAATGTGATAATAAATTTAAAGGGGAACTTTGGAAAACAATACTTTTATTTAAAACTACATAACAACACAAAAGTAATTACACAATAAATGAAATATTAGTCCTTAGGCTATTGGGTTGGGGATACCTTACAAAAGAAAAAAAAAATACAAAAGTAATTAAAGAGCTTTGGAAAGCTGATTTTGATAATAATATAATTATGTTGATACGAACAATTAATCTAATGAAGTTTTAGAAATCTTTTGTTCAAAATATTTTCTTATGTCAGTAGAGAAAATCCATTAAAAGTCTTTTCTTGAGACTTTCGAATGAACGTCTTGACGAGGAAGATGTAAATTTTTTATTTCTAGCAGCAACTAACGGCAACGATATTTTATTCCAATCAACGGCTTAGATTGCTTGTTGAAAACAATGTGGTTTAATTTAATGGGGGGGGGGGAATCTCTACCGTCCGCGGAGCAAACAAGACAATATCTTTATTTAAAGTTCAAAACGTAGTCGTTTTACCTTGCATTTGACAAGAGGCACAAACACTGCATTATTACTTCATTAGAGGTTCATGACCCCTTTTTCTCACCCAAAAAGATGCTTTGTTTATTTTTTTTCTTCAAGTTGATTACCGAACATTACTTTTAATGTTGAACATTGTTAATCAACTTTTAAGAGCATCTTATGATAAATCCCTTCAAATTAACAAAAATGGAAAAACGAATAATAAAAAAAGCACTCACAATAGGAACATTTTTAAATTAATCAAGCAAAAGCTAGAGAGACTTCATGAAAACTTACCTTAAGACTTTTTGTTAGATGCATCATACACGTATTGGTTAAAGTCTTAGTGATAATAAATATGCAAAAAAAAGTAAAACTTATTTTCCAAAAAGACTTGTTTACAGAAATTAATGTGATCAAACTAACCAATAATTAATTATTAAAAATAAATAATGATACTAAAAATTACAGACAGAGTCTTAGTATCTCTAGTAAATAAATACAGGAAATTCCCCCAAAAAAAATAATTCTTATATACACAATTGGAGGAGTATGTTGACAAACTTTTTCTCAATGGCTTGAATGTGGAAATTCAACAATATCATGTGCCACATAATTTCCTATAAAAAAATAATAATACAAAAATTACACCTATGTAGCTTGCTAAACTCAATTTGAATCAGTCAAGCCTAATGTGGCTGGCTTTTGAAAGCCAGATTTTTCTTTTTGGAAAAAAGGATCCTAAAAAACTTAGAGATAGTGAAACGTATACAATTTTATATTTCTATTAAAAGCTAAACAAATCCAGATTTGACTAAGCAAACCACACAAAAATTCGGTGTAGGATCATATACTAATTTGTTATTTCTTATTAGGATGGTATCTCATACAAGGAACAAACAGGAAGCTAAATAACACACAAGTCTCAACTGCCAAACCATAATCTCTAATTAGTTTCAGTTTTGAAACAAACCCACTACTTTGAACCATTCAACTTTTGTCCACATTCCAATAATAAGCATATTATTTGCCCTAAACAGTAACCTAAACAACATCGACTCAGCATAGGCCCTAAAATATTCCAATTTTGAAACAAACCCCACTTATTTGAACCAATCAACTTTTTGTCCATATTCCAATCCAATGCATGTTATCTACACTAAGCAATTAAAATGGCTAACACAATGTTTGGTCATTATAGTTTGTTCTAATTTTAGTTTTGGTTCCTATAATTTCAAATTATGGGTTTTAGCCTCTCAAGTTTCTTTTTGTTTAAAGGTTAGTCTCTATTGTTTGATAAGAACTATACTATTTTGCCTTTTGAGGCATTAAAACTAAAGTGAGGGCAAATTATAAGGATTACATATTGTATTAATCCTAGTTTAAAAAAGCCAAACAGGAGAGGAAGAGAATGACAAATTACAGATTCATCAATCAGAAGTAGCCAGACGATAATGAACTTGTATGACAAATCTATCTAAAACAAGAATTATAATAAGAACTGTTTTTACAAACTTAATTATTTGATGGGGATCCTACACTGCAAATCCCTCTCATGTTTCACACTTTAATGAATCAAACTGAACTGAACTTACAATTTGATGAGCAAAAGATTAAAAAAAAAAAAAAATCTCAGAAGAAGAACGTGGTGACAAGAACAACACCATTGGCAGCCATTACAGTGGTAAAAGAAAAAGAAGAAGAAGAATGTTTAACAACAATTAATTACTCTATCATTAAACATACTAATATGCTGATACGCCTCGCTGGAGATGTATTAATACTACACTATTTTTGGAACCAATCTTCATGAGTATATCCCGCAATCTGATTTTACACCTCAATCAAATTCCAAGGAAGGAAGCCTAAGCCTTGAAAAAAAGGATAAGAGAACCCAAAAAATACAATTCCCAAACCTTACATAAAATCCCTTTTAAACTGCTTTCTCTTTGAACATGTATACTTCAAATGAAAGAACACCGTTAGGTATTATATATATATATGATGATATCCATATCAGCTGATATAAGAATTCACAAAACCTCTTTTTCCTGACCAGTTTTTCTTGATCTACTTTTTCCATAACATATCTCCTCTAGGTAGCAATTCCTGGAGAAAGAAGGAAGAAAAGAAAAGAAAGTGAATATAGCTTGTAAGATTCATTCAGAACGTCTAAAAACATTTAACACATTTTAGGAATGAAAATCCCAAAATGGCAACCATTTCACAGTGATATGATAGGCAAATCTATGTAAATGGTCCTTGTTCATTAGGTGACCACATAAATGAATTGAATCATCAAATTCGATATCTAAAATCTCAATGCTTCGTTCGCACAAAATCAGTCATACATTTCTGACATGAGAGTAGTTGATCTTAAACATCCTTCAGCATAATTCTTCATAATCAGCAACACCAGGCATATGAAGTGGAACATGCAGGCTATATTTCTATCTTAATTGTAGTAAACATTTAATAGAACCTATACAATAATTCATTCCAAACAATCAAAGAAAATAAGCAAATTGTTAAAAGGTACTTGTGGTTTGTCAGCATTGAAATCCATGGGAGAAATATAAATGAGGAACATAGAGTAGTTGGTATAACTAGATAATTATATGCCCACAAAAAACTATATTAATAAACTATAATCTAGATTTCTTTATGAGACAAATTCTCTTGATGTAGCCAAAAGTCTTACCTCTGTTAGGTTGTCTGCTTGAAACACTGTAGTTTCCAATATAACCCTCTGAAGTCTTTACTGGATCCTCAGAGGCTATATCACCAAGTCCATAATCAAATGAACCAGAACCATCCAGGTCTGAAACAGCAGACCGCCAAGTTGAGTCATTGTAAACAGAACCATTATGGTAAAAATCCCCATAGGATCCTTCATAACCACCAGTTGAAGCAGAAAATGAAGATGAATTTACAGCTACACTACCACTTCTTCCATAACCTGTACCACCTAACCCAAAACTGTTGTCTCCACCTTCATAAACATTAATTCCAGTGGCATAGCCTGAAGCAGCCGCTCCACCCTGCACTGCGAAGGATCGACCCCAATTTGCACCGGTATTTTTAATTGAAACCCCAAAAGCACCACTTCCAGATCCCAAGCCGGCACCAGCACTGACTTGGTTATTGGCATTACTAAGCCCACCATTTCCCCACACATTTCGAGAAGATGAGTTCATCAG
>JBAGKO010000011.1:14056745-14075663 GCA_037177275.1 Acacia concinna | reverse complement strand
GGCAGACCTCCAACAAAAATCTTTTTTGTGCGCCCAGGACCAGGAGAGCCATGGACACTACCAGAAGTTCTATTTATCATCTGCTGATCATCCCTGGGAACAGCTTTCTTTGCTTCAACCTGAAAATTGAGAAGCCAGCATATAGATCAATACTTGCAAGTCTCGTTCATATTCTTTTTTATCAAAAGAGTCAATTTTCATCCAATGTACATAATAAATAATTCAAGTCAGCCATCCAAGTGCAAGTCTTTAGCTCAGTAAATCCAGAAGTAAATACAATTTCTGTCACCAACAGATTAAACTCTAGCGAATACTATCACTGCACACGCACGCACACATATTCCCAATGAACTAACTCACTGTGCGGCCATCAATTATGTGCTTATCCATAATGACTCTTTCAGCAACAGCAGGATCAGCAAACACTACAAAACCAAAACCACGAGCACGACCTGTCGTGCGATCTCTCATGATCACGGCCTCTATCACCTCTCCATAGTTCCCAAAATATTCTTTAAGTCGCTCTTCATCAGTGTCCCAAGAAATTCCTCCAATGAAAAGCTTGCCAAGATCTGATTCCATCTGTTCTCCTGCCAAGAATGATCATTCAGCTATCAGTAACTGATTTCTATTCTATGTTTGCAAAATTCAAACAAGCAATGATTTTGGATCAAAATCCTCGTTGTTCAACCAGAAGTAACCAAAATTCTACATGGATGTCTAAACAATTCAATGATGACTCAGAAATCCAGGGTCGGAAACAATTTAATAAAATAGTAAACAGATGATAGATAATTAAGCTCAGTCTAACCAAAAAAAAAATCAATATTCACCTGCTTGAGCGACGCAAAGCGATCAAAAATGCAGATGAAGAAAATCTGAGAAGACACGCCTTAACTTTAAATTCAGACAGAACCCAGTTAGAGCTTCGATCAGAAACGAAGTGGGTTTTGTCAAAGTCGATCTAAGAGCATCGATCTTTCGTGCATCAATCAGAAGAAGAACAGGATTATCTGGAATCAGAAAACGGTAGAGATAAAACAAAGCAAATGAATTATTGTGGATCAAAGAAGAAACTTGAAAGGGTCAAGAGATCGATGACAAATGAAGCAAGCCCAGATATTAATTTACCGTTTCAGGATAAGAAAATTCTGGTAAAAAAAAAAAAATCAATGTGAAGGAAAACTGAGAAGAAAAACAGAGGATGTGCTCATCCTCTACCGAAAGCCTGTGCGATGATTTTTATCTCTTGGTTAGCGATTCCAGTGCTCGTCAATTAAATCAAAAGAAAAATAAGAAACAGAGAGAGAAATGGTAGCGAACATGAGAAGGAGACAATATATAAATAGAGAGAGAGAGACTGCAAATCGTCTGGTGCAAGACTATTTGGGGGGAGGAGGAAGAGATGACAGCAGATGGTGATATTTTTTATCTAAAGAACATTATTAGTCTTTTATTAATGTTCAAAATAAAATTTTAAAGTTTTATATTTGAATTTTTTTAGAAAAATAGTAGTAATATTATATAACTCCAAAAAATGTTCATTTAGCTTTGAAAAATTTGACTTTAATAGGATACATCGAATAATCTGTGTATTATTATTTGTAAGAGAACAATTTATGCATTATTAATTTATTATATGATTAACCCACCAGGTATATTTTGATGAGTCTTTTAATAAAATATATATAACAAAACCTGCTGTTGTTCTTTGCATTATTCGTACATTTTATAGGAAAAATCCCAATCCAAAGTATTTATTATTCATACATTATATGAGAATTTTTCTCATAGGAAGAAAAGTATATGTGTTGAAAACATATGGCATTTATTACTTTTAAATACAATCCAAAGTAGATGGGAAAATCTCAATTTAATGGAAAATCTGGTGAAAACTAATCACTAGTTCTTTAGTATTAAAAAATAAAATAAATAAGGTAATTAATGTCTTTTAAATAAAGTTTAAAAAATTGGGGGAATGTCCCTGATTAAAATAAAAATTGTTCAGGTGCGAATGACATGATAAATTTTCATCTACCTCTCGTTTAGAGTCTATGTTCAGTTATAAATTTCCTACTTTAAATTTTGAATAGTTGACAATTTTATTTCTGAAATTATAATAAAAGGAAATAAGAAAAATACCCATAGAGTATGAGTACATGAGATGAGATATGGTGAAGGTTGTCAAACTCAGTAAGTTTAAGTAAATCTTTGATAAACATGTAAATTAAGATAAACTCACAAAAGTTTATCTTTATTAATAAATATGTATTAAAAGTATATAATCTAATAATAAAAAATAAAAATAGAAATAATTTAATTTAAATGTGAATAATTGAAATTAAATCATTAACCTTTATAATGTATCTCATTCAACAAATAATTTTTTATAAAATTCATATATAAAGTCATTGAATATAATTAAATCGAATAAAATAATATAAATTTAAGGATGAGTTGACACAATTTTGTAAATTAAAAATATCAATTATAAAGTAAAAACATAAAATCTGTAAGTTTAATAGATAAACTCATAGGTATTATTAAGTTTATAACTAGTATAAATTTAAATATGAAAGGATTTTATCAAGTAAGAATATAAGATGGATAAATTGGAGAGTCAACAATGGCAATGGGTATCTAAACAGTGCAAGAATTTCTAACCTGCATCAACGTACGTGAAGTAAAGGATGTAGGTTCCACTTGTTGTATTCAAGGGTAAATGTATTAATAGCATAGAGTATAAATATAATATACTGCATGATGTAATTTTTTTTACCCATCAACTCACAATGGTAAAAGAATCTTCAATCCGTAATAGAGGCACATGTTGGCAAATGTAATTCTCTTCCGTTTTAATTATAAAAATTAATTAATTTTTTAAAAAAAGTTAAGAAAATAAAATAAGTTAGTTAATTATATCATTTATTATATTTTATTGTATTATATATTAATTCATATGTCAAACAAAATAGTTTAAAAAATGATCAATTTTAATACTTTAAACTAATGTAATTAACTTTATTAAGATTATTCAAAAAAGTTAATTAGTTTTTATAATTAAGACCGAAGAGAATAATTCATATCAATTAGAATCTTATTTTACTCAAAGTTAATATACAAAAAATACATAAATTTCGATTTGCCTTATTTAACGTTGAAGGCACAACATTTTATTAGGTTAAGGGTTAAATTTGTTATAAATTTTTTTATTTAGGAGCGTTAGATATTTATAATATTTTTGGGTCTTATATGGCACTAAAAGTTTTTAAATTATAACAATATTATGATGGCTATTATCCAAGTGAAATTCAACACTTACTTGACAAAATATATTGGGAGAATTCTAAAAAAGACAAGGAAATTAGGGAAAAGACAGTTCAGTATAACAAAATTTGGAAATTCTAGATCAATCATTTTGTACTTTTTTTTGTGAAATTACAAAATTGCCAATGGATTTTAACAAGAAGAATATCTTAATTTACAACAAGAGTATCTCAATTCACAACAACTCATAGTTAAAATATGTATTAAATATTGTTAATTAAGATACTCTTATTGTTAAAATCTAATAGTATTTTCATAATTTCACAAAAAAAAAACTACAAAATGAATGATTTAGAATTTTCAAATTTCGTTATACTGAACTGTCTTTTCTCTATTTCCCTTATCTTTTTTTTAAAATTCTCCCAAATATATTTTATAAGTTTTCACTCATTAGCATTAGATTTTCAAAAGTTTTATGTTTTCACTATCCACTTTAAAAGTTTCTAAATCACCCCAAGATTGCATATTGGTCCTCTAAGTTAAGTTTAACCATTCATTAGTTATTATTGTTATAATGTCATCCACTTTATTTTTTCTGAAGTCAGGGTTCAACACCAGTTTCAATAAAATAATCGTTGCTTTTGTGTGCTTTTTGAGAGGTTGCCCATGGTTATTCCTATAATTCACAGCGTAGTTTATGCCTTTCAAAAATCCCATTGAATTCCCAATATGTATATCTTATCTTTTACTGTTTGGTATTTAATATAAGGTATATTTAAAAAGTTGATCTTGATTTAAGATATAAAACACATTTTTTATATTTATCTAATTTTTCTAAATTTACTTCTATTGACACTCCTCAGTCCTCATCAATAATCAATGAGGAGAAATAATGGGAGAATTAAAAAACATGACTATGATGGTTTATAAAATACATGCCATATTAACTTATCCTATTAGCTTCTTTAATTTTTTAAATAAGCATGTCTTATATTAAGGATTGAGCAGTATATTTTTTTCTACTAAATTTGAGCTAGTTTCATGTATTTTTAATTTAAGAAGCATTTGGTTGAACAATAAAAAGCATTTAATTCCAATGGTTTGATGTTTGGGAAAATCTAAAAAAAATAAAAAGACTATCGAAATGTGTAAAAAACAATTCAGTATCATGAAATCTGCAAATTTTAAATCAATCATTCAAAGGAATTTGGAATTTTTGAATTTTGAAATTTTGTAAAATTACGTAAATGCCTTTGGATTTTCATAATAATAGTATCTTAATTCACAACAAGAATATCTCAATTCACACCAATAGAGGCATTTAGGTGATATGTATTCAAGATATGAGTTGCTATGATACAATGCCCCTGGATTTTCACAACAGGAGTATCTCAGTCCATAACAATAGTATATCAATTAACAACAATAGATGCATTTAAATAATATGTATTCAAAATGTGAATTGAGATACTTTTGTTGTGAATTGAAATACTTTTATTGTGAAAATCTAGAGGCATTTATGTAATTTCAGAAAATTTCAAAATTCAAAAATTTCATATTCCTTCTGAATGATTGATTTGGAATTTGAAAATTTTACAATACTAAATTGTCCTTTACACATTTTAATGGTCTATTTTTAGAATTTTTCCTTGATATTTTTCTCTTCTAGCAACATTTTGGCCCAAAAAAAAATCGTGACTGTTAAAATATAACTTTTGAAACCTAGTAAAAGAAAACTTATGTTGTTATTCAAAATGACATTTTCATAATATGGTTATTATAAAAACATTCTCATTAGATATGCATGTGTGAAGATATAAATTTCTCAAGAATCAATACTGAAATTTAGAATTTTGTATTAGTTTTATAAATAGGATCTGAAAAAGAATGTAGGAAAGAATATATAAATGGGAAAATTGCAATTTGTTTTAAAGAAGGGACTATACAATCAAACGGTTAACAACTTCATGTTAAATATTGACAGCTCTATGACTTTTTTGCAATTACGCGATTTCATGGGACTGTTTGATCATATAGTCCCTTCTTTGGGACCAAATTATAATTTTCCCTATATAAATTTTGTTAAGAGTATTTGAGTATTTTGAATATTATATTTTTATATTTAGCCCTTCTAAATAATTACAACTTTTATAGTCATTTTCAGTAAATATATGTTCCTCTAAATCTTTCCTTCTAATTTTCCCTTATCATGAAGCTTGCTTTCTCTATTTACTTGAGAGGAGTAATCATTAAGTCAATTTTTCCCGCTTCTCCTCTTCAAATAAAATATCAGTTGTTAATATTTATATACTGAATTTTAGAATTTTTAAAATATTAAATTTGAAACGTCTTAATTTGATCTAAAGTAAGAGATTATACCAAAGGAGACAAATTAAGGAAGTGAACCTTGTTTCCCAACCTTACCAAGAAAAAAAGGTCATGAAAGATAAATTTTCTTACTTTAATCAATTTCTTCCCCTTTTTTTTCATAACCGTAAAGGATATATAAATATAATTACTATAGAACTCCCGCGCACGCACACACAGGAAAAAAATTAATATTCCTTATATACTAAAATAGATATGAATATTAAAAAAATGACTATGATGATGATGATGATTTGTATTTCTTATAGTAAAATACTATGCTACATTATATACCACATTATAAAAGTTGTTACAAATAGATATGAATATGAAAAATGATAATAATTAATAATTTATATTTATTATAGTAAAATAATATGCTAAGGTATACTAGTAGTTCTTTAAATTTATATTAAGTATATTTTTCATCCCTTAACTTTATAAAGTATATTTTTGGTCTTATAATTTTGGCACTGTTTATGTTGCTAATAGACAACGCTGCAGCAAACTCAAATAATCACTATGCAAACTAAAATGGTGATTGTGTAATTTTTTGTAATTAATCTTAATTTTAAAATATGTGTAAATTGAAAATTATCTAAAAACCTAATAAAGCCGTCAATATCAAAATCTCGATTATATTAAAAAAATTTAGTTTAATAATTTTTGTTTGGAGCAATTTGTCAGTTTATTTTAGCTTAACAATCTGAATATATCGCATTAACAAATTAAAACTTAAATTTCTTTTTGAGCTGCACAATTATCACTTATATTAGTTGCATTAACATTTTCCATTAGCAGTATTAATAGTATTATAAATAATTAAGTACAGAACTAAAAATATACTCTATAAAGTTAATGGACTAAAAGTATATCTTATATAAAACTTAAAGGATTAAAATATACTTAATTAGCCAAAATAATATTTTTAAAGTAAAATATAGTTTATTTTTAAATTTTTTTTGTCCTGACTAATTTATAATTTTAAGAAAATAGAAAGAAAATAATGAGATTATAATTAATATACTAAAGGTATTGAAAATCACTCTTCATATTGTTTTGCAATAAAGTACTCAATTTTAAACACCAGATGCTAAAAAAGAGAGGACATAATAAAAGAAATGTCATAGCAAGTTGGAATATTTCCAAGAATAAATGAGTCAATATATTATTGACTTATTGAAGTGGTGTCATAGTCAAGTATGTGCTCTTCCTTAAGAATGTTTTTTTTTTTTGGCCCCCAAAATATTGCGATATTTATAATGATTAATTTCTGTCAAAAGTACCGTGAGAGAGGGAGAGGCATATTTTCATAAAAAAAGATAAGCAAAGTTGATTCCAATGACATTTAATTTAACAGCTCAAATGGAAAGAGATAGATACCTCTCTTATTAATACAATTACAAGCAAACACATTAATCATAAAAAAATGAGGGGGGAAAAAAACAAAAACAAAAATAAAGAACCTTCTTGTGTGCACGTGGACCATGTTCCCACCAGAATTTGTTCAAGAGAAAAGGTATGGGTGGATGTTGGAAAAATATCACTTAAAGTCCTGATTTTAAAGCCTAATTTGGTAGCTTTTTGTTTCTATGTTTGTGTTTAATTTATCATGAGTTCAAAGAAGGTACATAGAATTGTGGATATTTTTAGGTACAAATTAATTATATATATAAAAAAACTAAAGTACTGACACATGAAATAGAAAATATATATTTTAATCTTTGAACTCTTAGGAATGAATATAATTTAGGGAGAATTCAAAAAAAGACAAGTGAAATAGGGAAATTCTAATTCAGTACAGCGAAATCAAAAAATCCTAAATAAACACAAGTGAAATAGGGAAGTCTTTTTTTTTTTTTTACTTTTTTTGGGTAATTATAAAAATGGCACTGAATTTTTCACAATACTAGTATCATAATTCACAACATGAGTATTTAAATTAACAACGTCAGCACAAATAACTCTCAATGTAAATACGTAGTACCTGATGTTGTATCTATAAAAGTATAATAGTTGAGTCCTTAGTATTTATGTGTTATAGATCATCAATATAAAGAGGGTCTTGTTTGGTCATTTAAAAAAGTACTTCCTCCAATCCTAAACGTGAGAGTTAGGCAGATATTATAAATTTTAGTTAAATTAGTCATTTATAGTAAACATGCATGATCATTATTCTTTTTAATGAAAATCCCTTTAATACAATTTATAAATTTTTTAGTGAACTTTGACTTAGACCTTCGATTTAGAAACAAAGCAAATCCCACAACCACTCTAAAATTTAGCATATGAGGCTAATAATGTGCAACCATTGAAACAAATTATTCTCATCACATTATTTTCGGCAAAAAATGACCAAAAGAATTTCCAAACATTAGTGATATATAATTAATGTGGGTCCACACAAGTTCCTCATCCCTCTCTTTCCCCATTTCACCCTGATAAAACACAATAATATATAAGGTCATTAGGTCAATCCTCTGCATGAAATGCCAAATGTATAGGATAGAAGGGCTAAAAGGAGAGATAATGGCTAGTTAACATGTTACAAAGTATAATAGCTATTCATCCTAATTAACTTAAAAGAGACTAATAATCATAGAATAGAATAATATTCCTTGCTATGTTATCCAAAAAAAAGAAACGAAGAAGAATAATTCCTAGCTAGCTTCGTTGTATTATTATATTTAAAAATGGAAAAATAGCTGGAGACTCAATAATTCAATCCTGGGTAATCCCACGTATCAGAAATAATCTTTATGATGAAGTGAGCAACATTAATCATTTTCATTATGCTGATTATTGGATCCATGGAAAATAATATTTCTTGCCTTCAAGATAGTCTGCATAGAAATAAATTTAAAACTAATCTTACTTTTTTTCTATTCAGATATGTAGTACGTAGATGATAGCAGGGGACTGATTACAATGTTTGGGTTGAGTGAAAAATACTTTAAATAGCATATTACCTAATAGATAATGAAAATCATATTACTTTCAATCTTAATTATAAAACCTAATTGACTTTTTTAGAGAGATTAAAAAAGATAAATAAATTATTTAATCATATGATGTATAGTGCATTATTATAATATTATATATTAATTTATAGGTTAGACAAAACAATTTAAAGAAAAATAATAAATTTAAACAATTTGAATTAATTTATATTTAGGGCCATTTTTTTAAACTTGGACTCGACTGGTATGTCCGGCTACAGAAGCCATCCAACCAACAATAAAACTAGTCTAGTTTGAGAGTCCATTCGAGGTCACTCTTTTTTTTTCCCTTTTTCTTTAGAAATGCATATTAATAGTACTGAAATATTCCCTCCCCCACCAATTTAGCTTTAAGTTGGCTTCGGTTTGACTCTAATTTAACCCACTGAACATTGATCTAGTATGTTGACTGATTCAGTGACAGTTTACAAACCTTGTTTAGGACCATAGTATATAATTGAGAAAGTGTTCTATATATAAGCTATGTCCTTTATAGTTTCTAATAGGAAACAAACATTGATTGATTAGTACCTAGTTGAATTAATATGGGAACCTTATCCAAAAGCAAGTTTTTTGTTGGCTGTGGGATTGGAGAACCAACCTACTTAAATGCTAATTGAGCATTCCATGCTACCCCATGTGTGATATATATATATATAGAGGTCATACTACCAAATCTCCATCAAACATGTACTTATTTTAATAATATTAACAAAATTCGATTTCAAGATATCTCTGCCATACTAATCCGATTTAATCTTAGAAATTTAATCCCTCTTCTTTCAAATAATAATAATAATAATAATAATAATAATAATAATAATAATTATTATTATTATTATTATTATTATTATTATTATTATTATTTGAAAGAAGAGGGATTAAATTTCTAAGATTAAATCGGATTAGTATGGCAGAGATATCTTGAAATCGAATTTTGTTAATATTATTAAAATAAGTACATGTTTGATGGAGATTTGGTAGTATGACCTCTATATATATATATATCACACATGGGGTAGCATGGAATGCTCAATTAGCATTTAAGTAGGTTGGTTCTCCAATCCCACAGCCAACAAAAAACTTGCTTTTGGATAAGGTTCCCATATTAATTCAACTAGGTACTAATCAATCAATGTTTGTTTCCTATTAGAAACTATAAAGGACATAGCTTATATATAGAACACTTTCTCAATTATATACTATGGTCCTAAACAAGGTTTGTAAACTGTCACTGAATCAGTCAACATACTAGATCAATGTTCAGTGGGTTAAATTAGAGTCAAACCGAAGCCAACTTAAAGCTAAATTGGTGGGGGAGGGAATATTTCAGTACTATTAATATGCATTTCTAAAGAAAAAGGGAAAAAAAAAGAGTGACCTCGAATGGACTCTCAAACTAGACTAGTTTTATTGTTGGTTGGATGGCTTCTGTAGCCGGACATACCAGTCGAGTCCAAGTTTAAAAAAATGGCCCTAAATATAAATTAATTCAAATTGTTTAAATTTATTATTTTTCTTTAAATTGTTTTGTCTAACCTATAAATTAATATATAATATTATAATAATGCACTATACATCATATGATTAAATAATTTATTTATCTTTTTTAATCTCTCTAAAAAAGTCAATTAGGTTTTATAATTAAGATTGAAAGTAATATGATTTTCATTATCTATTAGGTAATATGCTATTTAAAGTATTTTTCACTCAACCCAAACATTGTAATCAGTCCCCTGCTATCATCTACGTACTACATATCTGAATAGAAAAAAAGTAAGATTAGTTTTAAATTTATTTCTATGCAGACTATCTTGAAGGCAAGAAATATTATTTTCCATGGATCCAATAATCAGCATAATGAAAATGATTAATGTTGCTCACTTCATCATAAAGATTATTTCTGATACGTGGGATTACCCAGGATTGAATTATTGAGTCTCCAGCTATTTTTCCATTTTTAAATATAATAATACAACGAAGCTAGCTAGGAATTATTCTTCTTCGTTTCTTTTTTTTGGATAACATAGCAAGGAATATTATTCTATTCTATGATTATTAGTCTCTTTTAAGTTAATTAGGATGAATAGCTATTATACTTTGTAACATGTTAACTAGCCATTATCTCTCCTTTTAGCCCTTCTATCCTATACATTTGGCATTTCATGCAGAGGATTGACCTAATGACCTTATATATTATTGTGTTTTATCAGGGTGAAATGGGGAAAGAGAGGGATGAGGAACTTGTGTGGACCCACATTAATTATATATCACTAATGTTTGGAAATTCTTTTGGTCATTTTTTGCCGAAAATAATGTGATGAGAATAATTTGTTTCAATGGTTGCACATTATTAGCCTCATATGCTAAATTTTAGAGTGGTTGTGGGATTTGCTTTGTTTCTAAATCGAAGGTCTAAGTCAAAGTTCACTAAAAAATTTATAAATTGTATTAAAGGGATTTTCATTAAAAAGAATAATGATCATGCATGTTTACTATAAATGACTAATTTAACTAAAATTTATAATATCTGCCTAACTCTCACGTTTAGGATTGGAGGAAGTACTTTTTTAAATGACCAAACAAGACCCTCTTTATATTGATGATCTATAACACATAAATACTAAGGACTCAACTATTATACTTTTATAGATACAACATCAGGTACTACGTATTTACATTGAGAGTTATTTGTGCTGACGTTGTTAATTTAAATACTCATGTTGTGAATTATGATACTAGTATTGTGAAAAATTCAGTGCCATTTTTATAATTACCCAAAAAAAGTAAAAAAAAAAAAAAGACTTCCCTATTTCACTTGTGTTTATTTAGGATTTTTTGATTTCGCTGTACTGAATTAGAATTTCCCTATTTCACTTGTCTTTTTTTGAATTCTCCCTAAATTATATTCATTCCTAAGAGTTCAAAGATTAAAATATATATTTTCTATTTCATGTGTCAGTACTTTAGTTTTTTTATATATATAATTAATTTGTACCTAAAAATATCCACAATTCTATGTACCTTCTTTGAACTCATGATAAATTAAACACAAACATAGAAACAAAAAGCTACCAAATTAGGCTTTAAAATCAGGACTTTAAGTGATATTTTTCCAACATCCACCCATACCTTTTCTCTTGAACAAATTCTGGTGGGAACATGGTCCACGTGCACACAAGAAGGTTCTTTATTTTTGTTTTTGTTTTTTTCCCCCCTCATTTTTTTATGATTAATGTGTTTGCTTGTAATTGTATTAATAAGAGAGGTATCTATCTCTTTCCATTTGAGCTGTTAAATTAAATGTCATTGGAATCAACTTTGCTTATCTTTTTTTATGAAAATATGCCTCTCCCTCTCTCACGGTACTTTTGACAGAAATTAATCATTATAAATATCGCAATATTTTGGGGGCCAAAAAAAAAAAACATTCTTAAGGAAGAGCACATACTTGACTATGACACCACTTCAATAAGTCAATAATATATTGACTCATTTATTCTTGGAAATATTCCAACTTGCTATGACATTTCTTTTATTATGTCCTCTCTTTTTTAGCATCTGGTGTTTAAAATTGAGTACTTTATTGCAAAACAATATGAAGAGTGATTTTCAATACCTTTAGTATATTAATTATAATCTCATTATTTTCTTTCTATTTTCTTAAAATTATAAATTAGTCAGGACAAAAAAAATTTAAAAATAAACTATATTTTACTTTAAAAATATTATTTTGGCTAATTAAGTATATTTTAATCCTTTAAGTTTTATATAAGATATACTTTTAGTCCATTAACTTTATAGAGTATATTTTTAGTTCTGTACTTAATTATTTATAATACTATTAATACTGCTAATGGAAAATGTTAATGCAACTAATATAAGTGATAATTGTGCAGCTCAAAAAGAAATTTAAGTTTTAATTTGTTAATGCGATATATTCAGATTGTTAAGCTAAAATAAACTGACAAATTGCTCCAAACAAAAATTATTAAACTAAATTTTTTTAATATAATCGAGATTTTGATATTGACGGCTTTATTAGGTTTTTAGATAATTTTCAATTTACACATATTTTAAAATTAAGATTAATTACAAAAAATTACACAATCACCATTTTAGTTTGCATAGTGATTATTTGAGTTTGCTGCAGCGTTGTCTATTAGCAACATAAACAGTGCCAAAATTATAAGACCAAAAATATACTTTATAAAGTTAAGGGATGAAAAATATACTTAATATAAATTTAAAGAACTACTAGTATACCTTAGCATATTATTTTACTATAATAAATATAAATTATTAATTATTATCATTTTTCATATTCATATCTATTTGTAACAACTTTTATAATGTGGTATATAATGTAGCATAGTATTTTACTATAAGAAATACAAATCATCATCATCATCATAGTCATTTTTTTAATATTCATATCTATTTTAGTATATAAGGAATATTAATTTTTTTCCTGTGTGTGCGTGCGCGGGAGTTCTATAGTAATTATATTTATATATCCTTTACGGTTATGAAAAAAAAGGGGAAGAAATTGATTAAAGTAAGAAAATTTATCTTTCATGACCTTTTTTTCTTGGTAAGGTTGGGAAACAAGGTTCACTTCCTTAATTTGTCTCCTTTGGTATAATCTCTTACTTTAGATCAAATTAAGACGTTTCAAATTTAATATTTTAAAAATTCTAAAATTCAGTATATAAATATTAACAACTGATATTTTATTTGAAGAGGAGAAGCGGGAAAAATTGACTTAATGATTACTCCTCTCAAGTAAATAGAGAAAGCAAGCTTCATGATAAGGGAAAATTAGAAGGAAAGATTTAGAGGAACATATATTTACTGAAAATGACTATAAAAGTTGTAATTATTTAGAAGGGCTAAATATAAAAATATAATATTCAAAATACTCAAATACTCTTAACAAAATTTATATAGGGAAAATTATAATTTGGTCCCAAAGAAGGGACTATATGATCAAACAGTCCCATGAAATCGCGTAATTGCAAAAAAGTCATAGAGCTGTCAATATTTAACATGAAGTTGTTAACCGTTTGATTGTATAGTCCCTTCTTTAAAACAAATTGCAATTTTCCCATTTATATATTCTTTCCTACATTCTTTTTCAGATCCTATTTATAAAACTAATACAAAATTCTAAATTTCAGTATTGATTCTTGAGAAATTTATATCTTCACACATGCATATCTAATGAGAATGTTTTTATAATAACCATATTATGAAAATGTCATTTTGAATAACAACATAAGTTTTCTTTTACTAGGTTTCAAAAGTTATATTTTAACAGTCACGATTTTTTTTTGGGCCAAAATGTTGCTAGAAGAGAAAAATATCAAGGAAAAATTCTAAAAATAGACCATTAAAATGTGTAAAGGACAATTTAGTATTGTAAAATTTTCAAATTCCAAATCAATCATTCAGAAGGAATATGAAATTTTTGAATTTTGAAATTTTCTGAAATTACATAAATGCCTCTAGATTTTCACAATAAAAGTATTTCAATTCACAACAAAAGTATCTCAATTCACATTTTGAATACATATTATTTAAATGCATCTATTGTTGTTAATTGATATACTATTGTTATGGACTGAGATACTCCTGTTGTGAAAATCCAGGGGCATTGTATCATAGCAACTCATATCTTGAATACATATCACCTAAATGCCTCTATTGGTGTGAATTGAGATATTCTTGTTGTGAATTAAGATACTATTATTATGAAAATCCAAAGGCATTTACGTAATTTTACAAAATTTCAAAATTCAAAAATTCCAAATTCCTTTGAATGATTGATTTAAAATTTGCAGATTTCATGATACTGAATTGTTTTTTACACATTTCGATAGTCTTTTTATTTTTTTTAGATTTTCCCAAACATCAAACCATTGGAATTAAATGCTTTTTATTGTTCAACCAAATGCTTCTTAAATTAAAAATACATGAAACTAGCTCAAATTTAGTAGAAAAAAATATACTGCTCAATCCTTAATATAAGACATGCTTATTTAAAAAATTAAAGAAGCTAATAGGATAAGTTAATATGGCATGTATTTTATAAACCATCATAGTCATGTTTTTTAATTCTCCCATTATTTCTCCTCATTGATTATTGATGAGGACTGAGGAGTGTCAATAGAAGTAAATTTAGAAAAATTAGATAAATATAAAAAATGTGTTTTATATCTTAAATCAAGATCAACTTTTTAAATATACCTTATATTAAATACCAAACAGTAAAAGATAAGATATACATATTGGGAATTCAATGGGATTTTTGAAAGGCATAAACTACGCTGTGAATTATAGGAATAACCATGGGCAACCTCTCAAAAAGCACACAAAAGCAACGATTATTTTATTGAAACTGGTGTTGAACCCTGACTTCAGAAAAAATAAAGTGGATGACATTATAACAATAATAACTAATGAATGGTTAAACTTAACTTAGAGGACCAATATGCAATCTTGGGGTGATTTAGAAACTTTTAAAGTGGATAGTGAAAACATAAAACTTTTGAAAATCTAATGCTAATGAGTGAAAACTTATAAAATATATTTGGGAGAATTTTAAAAAAAAGATAAGGGAAATAGAGAAAAGACAGTTCAGTATAACGAAATTTGAAAATTCTAAATCATTCATTTTGTAGTTTTTTTTTTGTGAAATTATGAAAATACTATTAGATTTTAACAATAAGAGTATCTTAATTAACAATATTTAATACATATTTTAACTATGAGTTGTTGTGAATTGAGATACTCTTGTTGTAAATTAAGATATTCTTCTTGTTAAAATCCATTGGCAATTTTGTAATTTCACAAAAAAAAGTACAAAATGATTGATCTAGAATTTCCAAATTTTGTTATACTGAACTGTCTTTTCCCTAATTTCCTTGTCTTTTTTAGAATTCTCCCAATATATTTTGTCAAGTAAGTGTTGAATTTCACTTGGATAATAGCCATCATAATATTGTTATAATTTAAAAACTTTTAGTGCCATATAAGACCCAAAAATATTATAAATATCTAACGCTCCTAAATAAAAAAATTTATAACAAATTTAACCCTTAACCTAATAAAATGTTGTGCCTTCAACGTTAAATAAGGCAAATCGAAATTTATGTATTTTTTGTATATTAACTTTGAGTAAAATAAGATTCTAATTGATATGAATTATTCTCTTCGGTCTTAATTATAAAAACTAATTAACTTTTTTGAATAATCTTAATAAAGTTAATTACATTAGTTTAAAGTATTAAAATTGATCATTTTTTAAACTATTTTGTTTGACATATGAATTAATATATAATACAATAAAATATAATAAATGATATAATTAACTAACTTATTTTATTTTCTTAACTTTTTTTAAAAAATTAATTAATTTTTATAATTAAAACGGAAGAGAATTACATTTGCCAACATGTGCCTCTATTACGGATTGAAGATTCTTTTACCATTGTGAGTTGATGGGTAAAAAAAATTACATCATGCAGTATATTATATTTATACTCTATGCTATTAATACATTTACCCTTGAATACAACAAGTGGAACCTACATCCTTTACTTCACGTACGTTGATGCAGGTTAGAAATTCTTGCACTGTTTAGATACCCATTGCCATTGTTGACTCTCCAATTTATCCATCTTATATTCTTACTTGATAAAATCCTTTCATATTTAAATTTATACTAGTTATAAACTTAATAATACCTATGAGTTTATCTATTAAACTTACAGATTTTATGTTTTTACTTTATAATTGATATTTTTAATTTACAAAATTGTGTCAACTCATCCTTAAATTTATATTATTTTATTCGATTTAATTATATTCAATGACTTTATATATGAATTTTATAAAAAATTATTTGTTGAATGAGATACATTATAAAGGTTAATGATTTAATTTCAATTATTCACATTTAAATTAAATTATTTCTATTTTTATTTTTTATTATTAGATTATATACTTTTAATACATATTTATTAATAAAGATAAACTTTTGTGAGTTTATCTTAATTTACATGTTTATCAAAGATTTACTTAAACTTACTGAGTTTGACAACCTTCACCATATCTCATCTCATGTACTCATACTCTATGGGTATTTTTCTTATTTCCTTTTATTATAATTTCAGAAATAAAATTGTCAACTATTCAAAATTTAAAGTAGGAAATTTATAACTGAACATAGACTCTAAACGAGAGGTAGATGAAAATTTATCATGTCATTCGCACCTGAACAATTTTTATTTTAATCAGGGACATTCCCCCAATTTTTTAAACTTTATTTAAAAGACATTAATTACCTTATTTATTTTATTTTTTAATACTAAAGAACTAGTGATTAGTTTTCACCAGATTTTCCATTAAATTGAGATTTTCCCATCTACTTTGGATTGTATTTAAAAGTAATAAATGCCATATGTTTTCAACACATATACTTTTCTTCCTATGAGAAAAATTCTCATATAATGTATGAATAATAAATACTTTGGATTGGGATTTTTCCTATAAAATGTACGAATAATGCAAAGAACAACAGCAGGTTTTGTTATATATATTTTATTAAAAGACTCATCAAAATATACCTGGTGGGTTAATCATATAATAAATTAATAATGCATAAATTGTTCTCTTACAAATAATAATACACAGATTATTCGATGTATCCTATTAAAGTCAAATTTTTCAAAGCTAAATGAACATTTTTTGGAGTTATATAATATTACTACTATTTTTCTAAAAAAATTCAAATATAAAACTTTAAAATTTTATTTTGAACATTAATAAAAGACTAATAATGTTCTTTAGATAAAAAATATCACCATCTGCTGTCATCTCTTCCTCCTCCCCCCAAATAGTCTTGCACCAGACGATTTGCAGTCTCTCTCTCTCTATTTATATATTGTCTCCTTCTCATGTTCGCTACCATTTCTCTCTCTGTTTCTTATTTTTCTTTTGATTTAATTGACGAGCACTGGAATCGCTAACCAAGAGATAAAAATCATCGCACAGGCTTTCGGTAGAGGATGAGCACATCCTCTGTTTTTCTTCTCAGTTTTCCTTCACATTGATTTTTTTTTTTTTACCAGAATTTTCTTATCCTGAAACGGTAAATTAATATCTGGGCTTGCTTCATTTGTCATCGATCTCTTGACCCTTTCAAGTTTCTTCTTTGATCCACAATAATTCATTTGCTTTGTTTTATCTCTACCGTTTTCTGATTCCAGATAATCCTGTTCTTCTTCTGATTGATGCACGAAAGATCGATGCTCTTAGATCGACTTTGACAAAACCCACTTCGTTTCTGATCGAAGCTCTAACTGGGTTCTGTCTGAATTTAAAGTTAAGGCGTGTCTTCTCAGATTTTCTTCATCTGCATTTTTGATCGCTTTGCGTCGCTCAAGCAGGTGAATATTGATTTTTTTTTTGGTTAGACTGAGCTTAATTATCTATCATCTGTTTACTATTTTATTAAATTGTTTCCGACCCTGGATTTCTGAGTCATCATTGAATTGTTTAGACATCCATGTAGAATTTTGGTTACTTCTGGTTGAACAACGAGGATTTTGATCCAAAATCATTGCTTGTTTGAATTTTGCAAACATAGAATAGAAATCAGTTACTGATAGCTGAATGATCATTCTTGGCAGGAGAACAGATGGAATCAGATCTTGGCAAGCTTTTCATTGGAGGAATTTCTTGGGACACTGATGAAGAGCGACTTAAAGAATATTTTGGGAACTATGGAGAGGTGATAGAGGCCGTGATCATGAGAGATCGCACGACAGGTCGTGCTCGTGGTTTTGGTTTTGTAGTGTTTGCTGATCCTGCTGTTGCTGAAAGAGTCATTATGGATAAGCACATAATTGATGGCCGCACAGTGAGTTAGTTCATTGGGAATATGTGTGCGTGCGTGTGCAGTGATAGTATTCGCTAGAGTTTAATCTGTTGGTGACAGAAATTGTATTTACTTCTGGATTTACTGAGCTAAAGACTTGCACTTGGATGGCTGACTTGAATTATTTATTATGTACATTGGATGAAAATTGACTCTTTTGATAAAAAAGAATATGAACGAGACTTGCAAGTATTGATCTATATGCTGGCTTCTCAATTTTCAGGTTGAAGCAAAGAAAGCTGTTCCCAGGGATGATCAGCAGATGATAAATAGAACTTCTGGTAGTGTCCATGGCTCTCCTGGTCCTGGGCGCACAAAAAAGATTTTTGTTGGAGGTCTGCC
>JBAGKO010000011.1:14012058-14035526 GCA_037177275.1 Acacia concinna | reverse complement strand
ATAAATACTATGCTTTGTAAAGAAAGATATATGAAGTTTCAATGGAAAGTTTTTAAAAGTTTAGCTTTTTTGGGTTGTAAAAGGGACATTCATGGTTTAAAATTAATAAAATACATTTATTATATGTCCCTAGAATAAGGTGTTACACCAAACGTATATTAAATGAGTTATTACTCATTCAATTTTCATTTCTAAACTCATATCATAATTATTTATCTCAAGCACGCACATTGAAGAAATTGTCCTTAGAGGTACCGGTCTATTTCCTTTCATACACGGCATAATTTCACTATTCTGAAAATTATAACCCAGGCTACCTCTACACAATTTCATGTGGAGAATACATTTTTGGTCTTAGATTTATCAAAATCACACTCATTCCACTGAAACCAGCTAAAACTGAAACAATGCATATTTTAGGCAAAAATTGAGAATTTCAATCCTAATACTTTCGAAATGATTTTCCTACCTTTACCTCACAATTTTTCATTCTAAACCCATTGGAAATATCAAAACCATCCAAATCAACCTCTATCATGCCCAAACAAAGCATGACCAAAAATCAAGGGATAATTATAAAAATGGATTTTCACCTTTCTTTCAACAAAACACCTCTTATTACACCTTAAATCACTTGTCTAAACCATCTAATCCATCTTCCATATTGCCAATAGAAATTTGGTCAGCACCTCCCCATTAGCGTTCATGCTTCCCATTCAACATATTCAGCCAAAATATCCAAACAACAACAATAACTGCCATCACAAGCTCACACCACCAAGAATCACCAAAAAAATAACAAGAGGATCAAGTTTTAGGTAGTTACCTTTTGATATCTTGCTTTTCTCCTTAAGAACTGAAATCCAAATCTTTCCTTCCTCTTGAATTTATCTTTGCTAAGTATGGTTTAAAGAAGAATCCAACTATTAGAAGGGGTTGGGAGCCAAGAATCAAGGAAGAGATGGAAGATTGAAGCTTGAACTTACCTAATTTCCTTCTTGATCCCTAAGCTCTTCTTTCTTCTTCCTTTCTCTTCTCTTTGGCTTCCAAGAACTCTCTCTTTCTCTTGCTCCAGCTGCTGCACCAATATGTGGGCAGCAATTGCCATTCAAGAAGACTTAACCCATTTAATTCACATGTGCCAATTTCCATTCCTAACTTGCCCCTACCTTTTTCTAATTTTACACACATGACATTAGTTCCTTTTGAGCTGTAAAATGGCGTGAATGTTCAGCTAAATCTGGAACAAATACTGTTCAACCAATTACCATAAATTCTAGGAGAAAAGTGTGACCCGCCAGATGAATTTTTTACAAAGTCGGTATATCGACTATCTTAGAAAATTTCAAACTAACTGTCATTAATTTCCAAATAATTCAAGGGTACTCCCTATTTTTCTTATATATTATCTCCAACATTTACTATTTTTCCCAGAATTTATCCGAATTTGGGCTCTTACTAATAAAATTTCGGATTTCTGGATATAATTTTTACCTAACTTTGAAAATTCATATTTAACTGTACAAATATCCAATTGCCCAAATGTCCCTTATTGAGTCTACTTTTTGGAAAAAAATATTTTATTTGCTCAATTTGAATCAGAAAATTTCCAGAAAATTCGTTTTTGTACATTGCTCCAGAAACTTCAAAATTAAAGCTTGCTAATACATACATCCAAACAATGTAAATAACATATTAAATTAAAGCTTGACATGTCTACTTTTAGACTGAAAAGTTTCATGATTTTTGGACATCATTTACCTAAGTAAAAATGATACACAATATACATGCCTCCTGTTACTTTCCAGAAATCAGCCAAACTCATTTTGGCCATAATTCTTACACCAAAATCTATCATTTTATTCCTCTTATCTTGTCATTTACTTAAAGAATTTTGTGAATAAAAATATGGGATGTTACATGGCACACCTGCATTGAATAGGCTTGTAGGTTTGGCTGTGAAGGGTGACGGATTTTTGTCTTAGTCTACTTATAAATTGAGTAGACAAGAGATACGTTTAATTCGTTCCTTCTTAGAGACTATGATACCTAATTGACGTTGAGTAACCTATAGCTTATGTAGATGGACCTGAAATGATGTTAATCACCCTAATATCCTTTGGTAGTGCCAAAGTTTCTTTACATAGAAGTTGGAGTCTCTTCTTGCAGAAAGGTGAAAGCAGCCCAATTGGTAACATGTTTGGGCACCCATCTATCATTCATTGGGTTGGCCTCATTGATTTTGAATCCAAGCAAACTGACATAGAACTTGAGCTGTGTGAGTCATTGTGGATTATATATCAATTACCCACTGGAGGTCAAACTAAGAACACTCAATAATCAACAATTAAGCTAACCTCCCTCTCCCTCTCCCTCTCAAGTTGGTGATTAGAAGAATAAGCGTACGTAAGAGAAACATCGGGGTGTGTTTTTTCACATGTGCAGCTGTCGAGTGAGTTTTCATTTTGTGCCCCGAGAAATTTTTGAAGGCATTTATTTGCATCTTGCATCATCCTCAACCTTGCGAATTCAAGATTTGATGAAAGAGCTTTCCATTCCTATTCCTTTTCTCAGTACAGTGTTCCCTACCTATAAGAATTACATGTTGATAACAAGACTAAGAAGTCTTTCTTTCTCTTTACTAACTGAACTTATTATTCCCTTTGTTGTAAATAAATGTTTGCTATCGATTTCCCTCAACATGAGAAATATTAGACTTTTTCACTGCAACATTCCTGGAGGTTCTGCATTCATGTCTATGTGCAGCAGCACAGTTTCTTCCTCTCTACAAGTTCTGAGATTCTGTCTGAGAAAGGTAGGAGAGGAGTAAGGTAAAAAAAAAAAAAAAGATGTATTGGAGAAATTTTAAACTGTGGTACCTTTGAATTGATCTTTTACCTGTGGGAAAGATATGTCTGTATTATTATTTTTGATGATGTCGTTTTGTACAAGAATATTCATCCCACCTTTCCAAAAGAATATTATCTTTCTTTCTTTTTTTTTTTATGGGTATTGATAGTTGAGAGAGAGTAATGTAACATGTAAGAGACCTCGTTTTCTAAAGTGTATGGAAATTTTTATTCCTCTAATGGTTGAGATGTATTCTCAGTGCGTTCCATGAAAATAGGCCCTTCATGACTGCCCAGCTTTCTTCTTTTTGTGCTTGTGACTTGTTAGTGCCCTGGATTCAATCAACATTAACCAAATTTTTTTTTTAGCTATATACCAAAACCATAAATTTGTGGAAATATAAATCAAATGTATTTTGAGTTATTAAAATGATTATTCTATAAATTGTTTCTGTCAGTGTGTACTTGGCTTTAGTTTATTTATTTAATCTTGTATTAAAATTTATTTATTGTGAAAAATAAGAAAAATCAAAGCAAAAATTTTATTGTTTAGTTTGAGATGCGCTTCTAGTATGTCAATAATAGCTTTAAAAAAAATCAAAAACAAAGACAAAATTGTGATGTAATTGTTTAAAGCTTCCTTAAAAGTGATTTTCGTCCATTCCAATTTGCATTCCAAAAGAGAAAATATAGTGATACATGATTATTTTCTCCACCTTATATATAAAAGGTTAAATTCATTCAACATTATAATTATAAGATTGACACTGATAATTAATTTGAATCAGATTCCTTTATATGACTTTCATAATGAAAGTTTGAAGGAAAGGAAATAGATTTTTTTAAAAAAAAAAATCTCACTAAATTTAGTGAATGTGAGAGAGAGGGATAAGATGTTTGAATAATTTTATAAGTTGTATACTAGAGAAATTTCAAACTCTTGTAGACGACAATGGGGTTCTCTCAATTTCATCATCCTTGTCAAATTTCTATCAAGACAACAAATTTAGCCTTATATATTTTGTCTAATCTAAACAAACCATATATATAAATTGTTCAAAATAATAACTTTATATATATATATATTTTTTTTTTTGATGTAGGACCATATGCATTGAATACCTAGAAAATTCCCAGAACATGGATTCAATCAAGTGGGAGTCATGAATGATTCATACTTTTAAAAAATATCTTTCACATGAAAACTCTTTTTAGAGAGAGAATGAGAGTTGATGTTTGAGTTTGGACTTTGGATAGACATTTATCATGTGCAATTCTAATGGATGTGACACTTTCTATTATGCAATTCATTTCATTTAGGTGGATAGAGAGGTAACTCCATTTTTATTAAAAATAAATAAAAAACCAACCAAATTAATCTTTTTAATTATCCTCTCAATGCATGGCTAGCCGTTAAATGCTCAAATTTTGGTTTGCTTTCCTTTTTCCTCACCTAATTATTGCCATGTATATACCGTTTTTGTTTAAGTGTAGAAACATAAGGTGTGGATTAAATTAATTGAAGAAAAATTAAATTATTTTAATATAATTCTGCCTTCACGTCCATTAAAAATAAAATTGACTACATCCTCTCTATATATTGTAGGGACCAAAAGTTGAAGGGACATCAGATTTTGGATCACCAATAATTTAGTCAAATAATTTCCCTGTTTAGATCTAATTAAACTTCTTGTTTGTGTCCCAAGTCACAATTGGACTTTATCTCTCAATTTATATATGCATACATTTATTGATTTTTAGAAGTCATATTAATTCTTGATCAATTCGAATTGAATTAGGTTAAGATCATATGGGTGCAAAGCTTTCTCAACAGCGATTTTATCCATATACAAGTGATATATTTAATTGAATTAAAAAAATAAATTCTAGACAAAATTAAATAAATAGGCCGTATGACGTTTTTACATGGGATTTTCAACCCAGTTTAATTCCAATAAATAAATTAAAAAAAAACTCAAAATTTGAGTTTGTATGTTGATTCAAAGGTTATATACTGTAGATAGCTACTCGATTAGGTTTCAAAGCTTATGAATTAATTTCACAATCAAACTTAACTCTCATTGTTAACTTGTGCCTTCTATGCAATTAACCTAGACATGTCAAAATTAAGAACATTTAGGAGACTTGAATCAACAAATTCCATAGGGAATTGCCGACACAAAGTGAAAACTCATTTTATTGAATTAATAAAAGAGGCAATACATTTCACCCCATAAAAATAAAATAAAATAAAAGAGAGTACAGGTTGCAAAAAGGGGAAAATAATCCTTAAGTCCCTATATTTCATCTCAATTATAAATCAGGCCTCAATATTTTATTTTGTTTGAATTTGGTCCTTATTGATTCATTTGTTGATTTTAATTTATACACTTTAGAAATGCACAACTGTTGCAAGATTTGAAATAAAAAAGAAATATACTCCATACAGTTTTTAAACTCAATAATTAATGCAGGAAAGAAATCAAATTATAATGTAATGGCTCAATTAAAATAAAATAAACTATCAGGACCTAATTCAAAATTGAAGCAAACTATAAGAATTTGTAGACTTTTTTTAGAAAAAAAATAGTAAATATAACTCTCTCTTTTTTTTTTCGGAGTTAATTAAGGTGATATTGGTTGACATAGACATTCATATAAATTATGTGAATGTAGCCCTTGTGGAACTAAAATTGGTTTAAATTGGGCTTTCAGGCTCAAAGGAGAAGGATTTGCAGTTTTGCACCAGTCATTCACACTTTGTGATTTTGTGTGGTAGAGAGTAACATTGAGTTGGTACTTCCCACTACTTTTCACTTTCAAATCTTACCTAGCTCAAGTGGGATTATCATACAATTAATTAATTATTTATTTTTATTATTAAATTTGTTAAAATAATATCAGAGTGAGGGACATCAAGGAAAAGAATAGAAACATTTTTGTTACACAATCCTTGTCCAATAGTAAATATAATGCCTTGACACAATCATTAGCCTCCCTGGCTTAAAGTCTAAAAGTTAAATCCTCACAATCCCCACTTTTTGCTTTTTCAGATAAGAAATCCTTTAAATATTAATTATCAGTATAATTTTTAAATGTTTTGAAAGGATTGAGTGGTCCCACTCAAATTGGATGATTTTGAGTTGTTGTTATAATAAACGTTTAATCTCTCAGAAAGTCTCGTGTGTCTACAATTTTTAGACTAGGAATTAAAATGACATTTTGAGTGAAATGGCATGATAAATCTTTCTGGATAATTATTTTATTTTTATAAAGTTATTAGATTATGTGATCTAATTATCATCATTGTTTCCATTTTCAAAACACATATGATTATTTTATATCTAGCACTTATCAATCACATTCGAACCTAACTAAGAGTTAGCTATCTCAAAAATATTTTTAATTAATTTTAATTCTAACAAACTTCTTATCAAATACCAAACTCATTAATATTTTTGTTCTTCTATTTAAACCTGAAACATTATTTTTAAACTCTCCATTGGCGAGGTCGGAATTTTAGATCTTCATCAAATATACCCCATAAATAAATAAATGTTCATTACCCCACCGAAAACTGTAATAATTAGTTCCTCTTTCTTATAATTTTTAGTGGCAATCATTTATTATTTGATCTTTATCTTTTAATCAATATCAGTATAATTTTTTTGGCAAAAAAGAATCACTATAATTTTTTTTAATCCACGTGACCTGAATTTGAGACTTGGAGCATTGAGTATTGTTAGTCATCTTTAGCATATAAGTTTCTCGATAAGTTGAAAGTCACAATTTTTAATAACTAGACTCACCCTTTCAAATGTAAATATAAGTTTTTATTTATAAAATATAAATTTTAATTATTTAATTTTGTTTCAATTATCGAATTAATTTTTGTATTTTGGTTTAAAATAACTCAATTCTTGTAATTCATTTAATTTTGTTTTATGTCAAATTAAAGTTTAGGAGCTGAATTAATAATTGAAAAAACAACCCACTATAGTAATTCATAAGTTTTGATGAAATTAAAAAAATTTAGTACATCAATATATATTGCATAATTTCCAAACCAAAGCACTCCTATGAGCCGCTGGCACCCTCCCTCAATAACCATGTGCAGTTAATCTCAAACTCCATACAAAACATGTGGGCCACCACCTAATTTAAATATAAAATGAAAATATGATATAAAGTCCATGCAGATCAACTTATCAAAAAGTTTAAGAAAATGAAAAGAAATCTACACTTGTTTTTTTAAAAAAAAATAAAAAATAAACTAATTCCGGTCTTAAATATAAGATCTATTGACTTTTTGGAGAATCTTAAAAAAATTAATTAAATTAATTTCGAGCATTTAAATTTATCATTTTTCTTCAAACTGTTTTATCCAACTCATAAACTAATAAATAATATAATAATACACTACATATAATATAGTTAATTAATTTATTAACCTTCTTTAATATATTTAAAATATGGCAACATAATCTTATATTTAAAACAGGAAGTATAACACATATATATGTATATATTTATCATGTCCTAACAGACAAATAATTACAATGATGACAAATTTAATTCTTTTTATATTCAATTAGTATAACATAAAATAATTTAACTTCCGTTACTTGTTCTCTATAGTAATTAATGATAGTTTTACAATATTTTTTTTGTCATGGAATGAGAGTGAAATAAATAACCCATTTGTGTAAATGAGGTAATAGCATATTTTATCTTTTGAGGGATTGAGTGACAAAGAATGAAGGTTTGGGGGTTGGTTGAAGTTGAAGCAGGTAAAAAGGAGTGAGGAGGGAACGTTTAAAAATGAGAGAAACTGAAGAGAGAACACACACACACACACACACACACAACTCATCACACAAACTAAAACAAACCAACAGATCCAAACTTACAAGTCAACTGCGTCTCTCTCTCTCTCTCCCCGTCTTCTTCCTCCTCCTGACAACGCAGATGAGAAGAGAAACAAACCACACTCTCCCTCACACACTGTCTGTGAAATGACCTTCATGCCCTTCCCCCTCCTCCTATCTCTTTGACTCCTCTTCTTCGCGCTCCCTCGTTCCTCTTCTCACTCGCAATGGACGCCGCTATCAACTCCGCCGAGGCTCGCTCCGCTTCCCAGCTCCGCCTCTGCCAGGTCTCTTCCTCCGATCCGGCTCAATTCGTCGTTTCCCGAGGTGCAAGGTACAAGCTCTTGTCTCCTGCTAGTCTTCCGATCTCCAGGTCGCCCTGTATCACGATTCCGCCTGGCCTCAGTCCCTCCTCGTTTCTCGAGTCTCCGGTGCTTCTCTCCAATGTCAAGGTCAGCTCTGCTTTCTTTATTTTTAGGTTTCTTTGTGGTTTTCCCCTTTCTCTTGATAATGTAGTGCGTTTTTGGGATATACTGAAGATTTTTTAGCTCTGTTTGGTTACTGAGAATAATAACGGGAAAGTAAAATCGTTCGTGTAATGCTTTTATCCAACCCAATGAGGTCAAGGATAGTGTTATTAAGTTGATTACAGTGAATTAAAGGTTTTACATAGCGAGTGACATTTCGAGAATCGGCTATTTTCAAGGCAATTTTCCTGCCTATACTCCGCGACCAAACAGAGCATATCTAGGCCCATGACTTGCTTTGCTGTGCGTTAATTGTTCGCTGACAAGCTTTTCATATCTAGGATTATACCCTGGAGGGAATAATTGATGACGTCTATGATGTGATTTAAATGCTGATGAGCTAAGATGCTCTTTTTTTAATGAAAAATTCGATGTTCTTTTTTAGTGCCCTCGTATATGCTTGTTTCTTCTCGTGGCGATTTGTTCCTTTGAGTTTTCTTTTTCTTCTTTGATCTTTCAATTAGTAGATTTTATATATCAGTGCTTGCTTGTGTTGGGACCGCTGGATTCCGATGCCTCCTCTCTCACAGAATCATGTGTTGGCTGCTTTATGCCCTTTCCTCCGATGTAGTATTCGTTGGAATATGACTTGCTCTGAGGATCGCTCAACATTCTATTGTAATGTCAGTGTTGTTTTTTCACATAGTGAAATGAATCTTCCCTTTTCGTTGGTTCTTGCTCTTTTTGTTTGTTTGCTATTGTTTACGGTGTAGTAGGCTATACTGAAAATCAATCTTCCACCTGTGTTTGGAATAAAAGAATAAATGCATTTAAGGACTAGTGGATTGATTTTTTTTTTTTCAAGTGTGTCCTGAGAATAGTATAAGGAATGTCAGAAAGATTTCGGGTCAAGTTTTTTTAATTGAAAGGACATAATTATCTAGATGTTAATCGTCTAGGTGGCCTTAATTTTTTGCAGAATTCTATTTATATAACTACCGCACCACATATCTTATGCTTATCTGGTGCAAGAAGAAAATAAGTTTTCCTTTGCTCAAACATTGTGAACCTTAACTGGCTTATAAATCTGCTTGGTAGTTTGCTTATCTCATATGCTTATACATGTTCTCTCCTTTCCATTTTCACTTTAGATAAAAGGACTGGAAGTTTATGGGGTATTCCCAGCAGTGTATATATGCATAATATTTGTATGACTATCACTGATCTTGCTGATTCCTTTATTCATGTTTGGAGCCTAAGGATTTGCTGGTATTGAGAGACTTGCCGTTTCTTTGTTGTTTTTTAAAAATTTCCCCCTCCCATATCATTTTATTTTCCATGAAACTAAATTTCCTTCCCCTGCATGTTGTCTGTTTTATTTATTAAACTAAGCAATTGCTGCGCTTTAACGGCTGTAATTTATTTGTTACTTCTTTCCTTAATCTGCAGGTGGAGCCTTCTCCAACTACCGGGTCCCTTGCTAAACCTATGTCTGTCCAAGAATCTGTTTCTTCTTCAACATATCCTGTAACCACTGTACGCTTCAAAACCAATACTGTTGATGACAAAATATCTGGCTTCTTTGAGTTTAACTCAATCAATAGATCAAATATGGTAATGGAATATTTTTTTGATCTCAATAATGTGGTGATGAACATATCTTGTTTAATCAGGCGGATATATATGAACGTGGGTTTCTTCTGTGCTTTAATATGGTACTAAGTTAACAAGATGAGGAGTTTAATTATATATCTAACTAGAGACTGCACTATCATATTCGACTAACTAATTCCCTTTGATGTTATGGTTTCCTAGCTCCTTTGTCTGAAGTTTAGTTGTAATATTTCATTTTTCAATTATTGTTTTTCAAGATTACTTGCACTTACTCAATTCTATTCTGTTAATGTCAGGCGACCACAGATTTCAACGGCCATGTAAACGAACCATCTATGCAGATACAAGGTTCAAGCCAAGCTCAGTCTTCTGCTTCATCACCATTTGTGAAAAGTGAGATGGAAATGCCATCAAATGAATTAAGTTTATCATCACCTGTTCAAATGGTTTGTTCAGGGGCTAGTACTCCTGTTCAAGCTGATATGGATGGGTCTAACCCCAGAGGCAATGTAGCTAATGTGCTTCAAGCTTCACAAGTTGAAGTTAGAGGCAGTGGTGTCTCAGTTGCTACCGAGAGAACATCTGATGACGGATATAATTGGCGGAAATATGGACAGAAGCATGTTAAAGGGAGTGAATTTCCACGCTGCTATTACAAATGTACACATCCTAACTGTGAAGTGAAAAAACTGTTTGAACGCTCTCATGATGGGCAAATCACTGAGATAATTTACAAGGGATCACATGATCATCCTAAACCTCAACCAAGTCGCCGATACTCTTCGGGTACTACTATGTCTATGCATGATGAGAGATTTGAGAAGCCTTCCCCTTTGTCTGGCCAAGATGGTAATCAACCAAATGCTTTTCATTTATTGCAACTGTTATTTCTTATTCCAAAGCATATTAGATGGCCTTTCTTTTATCCTAATTATTCCATTGCATATAAAACAGTCAATTTGTATGGTCAAGTGTCTCACACTGCTGAGCCCAACCATAATCCAGAGTTGTCTGTTGTAGCAGCAAACGATGATGGTCGGGAGGGTGCAGGATTAGCTTCCAACAGGATCAATGATGAGGTTGATGATGATGACCCCTTCTCCAAGCGACGGTATGAAAAATTTTGGCCCAAGCTTTGAGCTTTCACAGTTTCACCCAAGTTCACATGCTGACCATTGGGCATTTTGTTAAGCAGGAAGGTGGAGAGTGGAAATGCTGACATCACTCCTATAGTTAAACCTATTCGAGAACCAAGGGTTGTTGTACAGACTCTCAGTGAAGTTGACATATTGGATGATGGGTATCGCTGGCGAAAGTATGGGCAGAAGGTGGTGAGAGGCAATCCAAACCCTAGGTATGCCCTCATATGCAAGGAAACTAATCCATATCGATCAAATTACAAATATAAGCACTGTGCTATCTCTTTCTTGCAGCAACTTAGGCGGCTCTTAGTTTCTTATATAAAGTTTAATTTTTGCTTAGTCTTAATTTTGCCCCCTGTTTTCTTAGTTTCATTGCTATGGTGTATTAATTATACCTGCTGTCGTAAAGTTGTATACGTGTTTTCCAGCAAAGCTAGTATTTTACAATTTTCCCAAGACATGCCGAATTTTGTAGCTTTCTACAAAATCAATCTTTAGTAGTTTAACACTCGGCTTGGGAGTGCCGTTGCTTTTATTTTTGGTGTGTTGGAAATGGCTCAAAAGCATGCTGGGTATCAAATATATGTTTGTGGATCTAAGTTTATATAGCCAACAAGAAAGTGAGCCCTTGGCTGCATCTTCTCATGCTTCTCTGTTTCTCACTTGCTCATCTTGCAGGAGCTACTACAAATGCACAAATGTTGGTTGCCCTGTTAGGAAACATGTGGAAAGGGCTTCTCATGATCCCAAAGCAGTAATAACCACATATGAGGGTAAGCACAATCATGACGTCCCTACTGCAAGGAGCAGTAGCCATGACACAGTAGGACCAGCGGCTCCAGTTGGACAGACACAGATAAGATCAGAAGAAAGCGATACCATTAGCCTCGACCTTGGGATGGGTATCAGCTCAGCTGCTGAAAATAAGTTGAAGGGTCAAGGGCAAATGCTACTCTCTGAATTTGGTAATGGTCAAACTCATGCCAACAGTTCCAATTTCAAGTTTGTTCATAATGCCACAGCTCCAGCATACTTTGGTGTTTTAAATAATGGCTCAAATCCATTTGGTTCTTCTAGAGAACCCCCATCTTTGAACCTTACCACTTATCGGTGCCCCCAGCCACAGGGCATGGGAAGAATACTAACAGGTCCATGACATTGCCTACTCTGCTAAAAAAATAAAATTCCCAGTATTATTTTGCTTCATTTTGGCGGCCAAAGACGAAGAGGTAAACCATATTATTATCGCTATGAAATTGCAGATTATTATTTTTCTGTAGATTCACTATTTGAGAGCTGCATGTTTATTACTACTACTATTATAGTAGCTGCCTTTCTTCAGGTTGACTTGGAAGTCTAATTACCGTTTGTAAATTAAAACTGGAGTTCATCTGTACAGAAGTGAAGCTGATTTCAGAGTTGCTTCTATAAGAAAAGCCCTTGTAAAAGGTACTAGTTATGTTAAGAGATTGAACTCTTGTTTGTAAGTAAGAGAGATTGTTGTATATTCAAGCAACTTGTGTTCAATACAGTCTGTGATTTATGACGTGCTTGGCAGTGTGAAATCTTATGAATTGTACACGAAATATTACGAGTAAATTGTACTTCAAATGTTTGGGGAAAAAATTGTAATTAATTTGAACACTTATTTTCCTTGTGAATAAAATAAGATTAGATAATACCCGATTTGATTTTGCACTTTAGTATCAAGAACAGCCATGAATTTATTATATTGTTTTTCTCTTTCCTCTAGTTTTGCACTTGCATATAACCAGGACATCCATGCCTATTTAAATTATAGGTTCCAATTCCACTTCATTGTGATCAAAACTGTTGTTTAATTCCAAGTGAGTTCCATTTGACCCGACCCCCCAACCCCACACAAAAAAAAAAAAAACGGCGAGTCCCATTTAGGCCTATGTGGGAATCCTGAAGGATTTGTGTACTTAACTTGAAGAGTAAATATTAAATAATTGTAAATAAAGCAAATTCTTATCTTCACCAATTTTTTTGTTTTTTGTTTTTTGTTTTTTAAAAGGCCTGACTTAGGTGTGTATGGATATTGTTTACAATTTTCTCGTTTGCTCTTGGCTTTTTCAACCACCCAATATATTAACTATTTATCAATTAAAGGGTTGTTCTTTATAATTATAATAGATAGCAATTTATTATAAGTTTGAGCTTATTAAAGTGATTTAAAAAGAATAAATTTAACATACTGTAACATTTAGGTGTTGTTATTCGATCAGTATTTTTATGGATTTTGCTTTATTCCTTCAATTCAAGTATACCTTTCAGATTTGAGGGGAAAAAAGGGTTAAGGTGCAAAAATATTCATATAAATATTTAAAAAGGGTGTCTGGCACCTTTTACAATTTTAGGTGTAAAAATATCCATCAACATTCAAAAATGGGTCAAAAATACCCACTCTAATTTTCATGCCATTTTGTAATGTTGATGATATTTTTACACAAAAATATGTAAAAGATGTTAGGCACCCTTTTTAAATATTTACATGGGCATTTTTACACCTTAACCCAAAAAAAAAAAAGAATTGCATGGGATTTGTTCTTTTTCTTTAATAATAGAAGCCTCTAGGCCGTGTGTTATGGTTCGTGCTTTATGTGACATTTAATCCGGATTTGATCACGACCGCATGTAATAATAAAAAAAAAAAAGACAACTCTCCCCAAGAAAACATGAATGTCTATCCCTACTCTTTTTTTGGCCATCAATATAACCATTTCTCAGTAGATAGTAATATTCCCAAGATGATCGTTGCCCATAGAATGTGCACAATTCTTTTAACACAAACATCTTTGCACTCTAATTGGCACATTAGAACGGTTCATGGGTTGGGCGATCAATTCTTCAGTCATAACACCTTCCTTTTGAACTTAGAAGGGTGATTGATTTGGACAAACAGAGCATCTAGTACTATCTGTTTGATTCGTTTGTCTTATATGATAAATAAAAAATAAAAGGGGGAAAAAATCTATGCACTTTGTGGACAACTAGTTTACAAGAAGTTGAGCTCTAGGACCCACACATGATAATTATGTAACAAGTTGAAATACCAAAATGGAGTACAAAATCAGAAGAAAAAAAGAAATATCTTCTTTTTCCCTCCTATCATATCAATCAAAATGGGTAGTAGCTGTCCACTCTCTCTCCTTTTTTTCCCATTCCCTCTCCTATAATTCTCTTCTTTATCTTAACCTTCTCATCATATGACAATGCATTTATTCTCAGACTTCCATGCAGAGATCACAGTCTAACAGAGTTAGGCAGAGAAGCACATCGCTTTGAATCTTCAACTCTTACAAGAATTTGGGACTAGATATTACTTTTCTTCTTTATATATCTGTTTTATGCACCTTGTCTACTAAGAAAGTTCCATAAAGCTTACTATTGTAAACCTATAAAATGATCTTTTGTTAAACTCTGAACAACCGTTCAAAGCGAGTGAGGAAGTTCAGAACTAGGGTCATCAAAATCATACAAATCTGAACAATCTGTTGCAATTTTGTGGCACAACTATGAGTCCTATTAAACACTGTCTTGGTTCAAAGAATTGCATTTTTTTTTGGGGGTATTTTAGCGATCACTATTCTCAGAATCATCTAAACGAATTCCTCTGAATGATCCTAAAATGACTATTCCCAGGATTTGTTTAGCACGTTGCGAATTTCATTTCTGAATTAGTCACTTGGATAAAGAGAGATACTTTGCAAATTAAGCTGGAACCCTTTGGTTTGTTTCGGACTTTTAGATAATTAGGCCTACTCAAGCTGGGCCCTTGGCCCAACATATTGGGCCTATGGATAAGGCTGGTCTTAATATTTGGTCTATAAACTCGAAACTTATTTATTAATAGAAATGTCAGTTAACTTTTTCTTTCTTATTTTTAAAAACTAACAATAACAATTCTATTTATACAAAACTAAATGTGTGCACACTTTAGTCGTCCTTAGGTCACACTAGGCCTTTAATTATGAAACAAAGTTCTGGTAAGCTTAAGCCCAACACCTAAAAGCCTATTAGGCTTCGGCCCAAGCCCGCAAACCTGGAGAGATTCCATGCTCCATATAATCCAGCGTTCTTCCTTGCTTGCTGAAACTGATATTGCTGATTTAAAATTCAAGACGGTCTTGACGAAAATATAGAGTAACTTCACTATGAAATGAAGATTGCAAGGGAAAATAGAAATATTAAATATACAGAACTATGTTACCTCACTAAAAGCCCTCAATAGCAAAATTGAATCAATTTCCAGTTCAGGGGGATTTTCACCTCCAAGCACAAGAGGCGACGAGAGGTCGATTCATCCAACCAAGGTATAGAGCACCGTCTTTCTCTTCTAGAGTATAATGTCCACAGTACTTCTCCAGCAGATTCTTGATGGTAGAATTCACAAAGGAGCTCAATGGATATGGCTCAAATCCAGCCATGGCAAAGCGTGACCTCCACACCCTCAAAGGCTCATGGCGTTCCACCCTTTCTGCTCCTTCACATGCTACTAAGTTGACAAGTTCTCGAGCCAGACAGTGTTGTTCCACGTTGATCCTCTCCTTGTGCTCCCTTGGTAGAACTACATCAATTGACTCAAAAACAGGCATATAATAGTGCAGTGTCTCGGTGAAACGGGGGAAGAATGGGACGCGGTTGGTGTTGGATTCCTGCTCCACAAGAGTCACTACTTTGGGGCACAAGTGCTTTGCCAATCTCAATAACTGGTCACGAGGATTGTGACTGTCCACACTCTCGTCCGGTACATGGTGCAGCATCATGGCAAAATTTACAGCAAGAGCTTCGCCAGGTTGAAGCTTCAGGTCTTCAAGTTGCGCCTTTGAAGGAGCAACTCCAGCAGCATGGAACTCAAAGGGAACCTGACATGATTCTGCAAGTCTTGTTAGTCTTTTTCCCACGATATCAAGGCCCCCTCCACGAGCAAAATTTGAAGTAGAATCATCAAAACCAGTTATTCTGAGTTCTGGGGGTCCACCTGGTCGACCAGCAAGAGCCTGAATTAGGCTTATCCACTGGCTGCCCTGGTTAATCTGAAAATCAATAATATGGATCCTATTTTCTTCCTTCATGGCTTCAGCAATCGCCCCATTTGCTGACAAATACCCAAACTTAAAGTATGGGCAGATTTCAAACAGCAAGTGCATGTAGGAAAGGAATTCATTACTAGTAGGCTCCTTGCATTTTAAGGCCTTATAGATTGAACTTCCAGAACAGGCCATCCTTGCCACAAGAGATTCCAACATATAAGCTCCTATTCGTTGGACTGGGCTACCTGAAATGGAAACCACTTTCCGTATCTCAGACATTAAATATTCAGTTGTCTCCATATCATTTGCATCCACCGCTTTTGCACAAGCATAAAGCATCTCTTTCAAATCCCCTCTAGATACTATGTCCACTGTTAGCTTCCACTTCTCTGCCTCTGATAAAATCTGATCAGATTCCAAAGGAACTAGAGTATCATATATCCCCAGAATTTCTGTTTCAGGTCCCTGCATAGCAGTTTCGAACTCTCTCATCACAAGGCTCAAGTCATCAAAGTCATTTGTCAGGCAAGATTCATTCTCAATCGAGCCATTGATGACTTCAAGTGAGTGTTGAGACTTTAGGGCATAAGAATTAGACTCCAGCTGCGACGCAGGGCTGTCAGTAGGCGAGAAATTGGCAGTAGATGGAAAACTGTTTGTTCTTGTGGAAGATTCTAAGGTGTAATGTTGTTCTAAAGTCTGAACTGAAGAGAAAGTTGTTGCTTGGCTGGTGTTATCAGATGAGTTATAGTCTTGGTGCTCAACATAGAACCTTCCGGACCCAAAGGAATGTTTTGTGGAAGTTTCCATTGAAAAAGAACCCCTTCTTTGAATACTCTCAAGAAGTATCAAACGCCTTTCTGCAAATATACCCAACGTTCTTTGACAAGACACTTCGATGCTTCTTCACTTCTTATGCTCCAGGATTGTCATCTACCTTTCAATATTATAACAGGTAAAAGCAGTGTACTGAAGTTGGTAATTCTGCAGAAAGTGTAACAACTACAAGACAACAATTATAGGAATAACAGCATGACGAGAGAGCCATAATGACACAGAAAACTAAGGTGCAGCATTCTTAACACCAAAATAAGAAGTTAAGAACCAGGTAGTGTTAAAAATCACACTAAAACACTCAAAAGAAAAAAAAATCAATAATCAGATTTTCTGATACCAATTAAAGAAAGGGAACAGTTACACTTGACCAGCCTTCTACTTCTACACAGAAATAACATGTAAATTTTATAACACGTGTTGAATACGCACTGAACAACTTAGGAATACTGCATATTTATGTATATACCTCACACTCGATTAGTCGATTTCTTTCAGAAAGATGTACAAGATCTTTAACTTACCTAAATAAGAAAAAATTATCACTTATGTAAGAAACAGCTCGAAACCTTGAGCTTTTTGTTACCACTTGCCCTTGGCCAAGAACTTCACAAAATAGTATGAATTCACGCATGTAATCATCGAACAGAAAAAAAAGTTCAAACACCGAGATTCAGATCAATCACTCTGTTGATATTTGATTAAACAACAACAACAACAAAACCGTTTTATGCAGAAAACTAATCTAGGAATTCTCAAAGGCACAATCACTTCATAAGAAACTCACTGTATTAACGACCAAAACAACATCAGTTTAATAGTTTTAGAAATTCTCACCTTATGAATTACAAAAATCCGATATGAAACCAAAATATCACAGAACCGGCAGGTTTTCAGCTCAAGCGCAGCTCAGATATCGGAGATTTATATAACAGAAAGAGGTGAGAGTTTGTTTAGTTCGTCTTCCCCTCTTGCCCTCTTGATCTTTCCCTCTGAAAATGCATTTCGCCGTTTTACTTATATGAAAACGATGATGGTCCAGCTTTGTGGAATTACTTAAATGCCACTTTGGCCTACTGAAATTACGTGGAATTACACTTGTAATAAATAAATGGTCTGAAATTTAAAGTTTGTGGTTTAGTTGGGTCTTAATGACTTAAAGGGCATCGTTAATTCTGGTCAACCAAATAGCATCGTTATTTTGACCCATGTTATTTGGACTTTGAAAATCAATCGTACTGTGATTTGTACGTTATACCTATAACATTTGAATAATAAAATTATAATTATATTATTCATATTACTTTGATTATGAATAGTACATCTCTAATCTTAATTATAAAATTTCATTTATAATCTATAAAAAACTTTATAATTAAAACGAGAGGAAGTATATTAATATTAATACTGTATCAAAAACTATGTCAATAGCTTTGACCGAATGAGGAAAATATTGATAATTTAATTTATGATTTGAATTCAAATGGTAAATGAATATTTTGATATCTCCATTGATGATTTATTAAGAATAAAATTAGTATTTAAATAAAAATTTCAAAGTCAACGTTCAGGGATTATGTCATGTATAATGTGGTCCTTTGTGCAAATTGATTTTTATTTCCAATCTAAAATAATGGGCAATTAATTATTTGGTTTTCATTGTTGGCAAAAAAAAAAAAAACTTTATTCGGCTTTCATAGATTAGTCCGAACCTAATTTAAATTTATCATGATCCAAAAAATTTCATCTCACTTATTCTTCCCTAAATCTTACATGCAAATTTTTTGAAAACTTAATTTTACATGACAGAAATACTTAATACTAAATCCGATCCCTAATATATATCAGTACTATCTAATGCCACATAAAAATATTTTCGGAAGATTATATCACATTTATATAAATTAACCGATTTTTTTGTTATTCTAATACTCAAATTAGTGAAGTAACCTTTTTATTAAAAACCGAGGCAAGTATCTTCTATCAATGATAGAGATTAAACTAGTTATTTAATTTCTTTAGTGAAATAGAAATTTAGCAAATAGTGGTATGAACTATGAAGTGATAAAACAATGGCATGTAATGGACATATGATAAATGAAACATGTTGGATAGAAAGGCTTAAAGGTTGTTTATATTAAATTAAGAATAAATCAAATGTAGATATTTGGCATTCACAAAACTTCATTTGGATAATATATTCAATTAGGGCGAGTAATTTGTTTTATACTCTATGTACAGTTAAATAACAGTTTTTCTTTTCATAAAAAAAAACTAAATAATTTCTACGAAAAAAAAAAGTTAGGGTGAGTAATTGAGTGTGCATCTGATTAATTTTCAAATTGCTTAAAACAGAGTTAATTGAGGATAATGTGTCTCAATGTGCAAAAGGTAAATGACAGACATTTTTAAACTATCCTAATATTTTTTTAAAAAAAATTTATCACCATACGTCAAGAGATTTACTTTTATATGATATTACAAACAGTTTTTAAATTCATAGGATATTCTGATTCCGTCAAGGTTTTTAAAACCCCAAACTGAATAAAACCAGATAAATATAAATAATCTAAAGAATAACCCACCCAAATTGAGAAACAAAGATAATATTGCTTTGATTCTAAATATAGAAACTAGTTTAAGTGCGTACTTTGATTTTAAATATAAAATATCAATGTAGTTTATTTCGTAGACCTATAATTCATTTTGCGGAGAATTATATTGATTACTAACACTACCTAGAGTTTTTATGAATGAGTTATTTGGTGGTATTTATTATAAATAACTAAAATAATATTTTTAAAAAATAAACACATATTTATTACAAATAAGTAACATAATTATTTTTTTTTTATAAATTACAGTCATTTAACTTATACATTTACAGTAAATGAGTTAAATGGGAGAAAACAAATTCAATTCGATGTTGTACCACCTTATATTAAAGGGAAAATGACAAAAAAAAAAGGATATGATTTATAAAAACCCCAAAATATTTATGGAACAAGGGAAACGAGAAATTCCTATCTTAGTATGAATTTAGATTTTTTAAGTTGGAATTGAAGATCGTGAGTTTTATTATCTAAGTTATCATTTTAATTATTATTGAGTTTTGTCATTTACATTACCATTTTAGTTATCTCCCTTGTCAATTATGACAAAATACATATAAATATTGAATTTTGTTATTTACACTATAAGTTATTAAGTTTTATTATTTATTTTACTATTCTAAATATTTCCCAACTTACAAAACTTAAGGTGGGAATTTATCATTTCCCTTATTCAACAAATTTTTTATAATTTATATAATATTTTTTCTACCATTTTCCTTATAATAAATGAGAGATTTTTTATTTTGAAAAAAAAAAAAGGAAAAAGAAGGTTGACAATGAGGCAGATTAAATAAAAGTGAATGGGATGCATGAGAGGCTGAGAGCTGGTTGTCACCACAAACAGTACAATGATTCAGCATAGTGAGAGAATCAAAATTTGACTTTTACAAAGCAAAAACATTTCAGATAAATTTTGTAAAAACTTTAATTATAATTCATTTTAACAATGCAAGATACGTACAAGATGGCAAATACCATACACCCGGTCTTAAATATAAAAAGTCCTTTTGACTCCTTTATAACTATTAAATATTCTAATTAAATTATTTTTTAGGTTCAACTCTTTAAGGTATATGAAGGAAGGAGTGATGGTAAAAATGGAAATTAAAGAATTAAGAAATGATGTTAAAAAAGAAAGGTGGGATGTCATGTCGGTAAAAGCTAAAAGGAGTTTTCGAAATTGGAACAACTGAACGTGTGCGAGGCTTTGGTTGGGCCCCACGCGGTTTTCGCCTCTGGATTGCCTATCATTCCATCATTCCCTCTTTTCCATTTTCCTTTTTCCTTTTTCTTCTTCTATTTTTTTCACTATTTTAATTTTTAATATAAAATATATTTACCTAATTTAATTATATTAAAAAAATTAATTGAGTGAACTAATACGACATATATTTTCTAAACACCCGGACGTCTTTCTTAATTCTATCATTTCTTCTCTTCGTTAATTATTATTTAGGGGCATCAATATAAATATATTAGAAAATATTAATATATATATATATATAAACTATATTTTATACTTGGGACCAACCTCAACTTTTAAATATTGGTTGTGTTTAGATTAAAGATTATAATCGTTACTTTTGTAAAAGTGAGATTAAGTTAAAGTAAGATTGGGTAAAAATAAAATTGTGTAATTTGATTTGTGTTTGGAATAAAGATTGTGGAAGTTACTTATAAGTTACTTATGTAAAAGTAAAACTTCTTTGGTTGAAATTTTGTAAAAATAACTTTTGATGGATCTTATAAATTTTGTTAATATAGTATGATATTTATACTACTTCCGATCTTAATTAGAAGACTTAATTGATTTTTTTACTTCCTTAATCTCTCCAAAAAAATCTACTGGGTCTTATAATTAAGACCAGAGGGAGCCTTATTACATGTAAAGGATATGTGATATTTATACTATCTTCGGTCATAACTATAAGATCTAGTTGATTTTTTTGACTTACTTAATCTCTAAAAAAAATCAAATGCGTTTTATAATTAGGAATGGAGGGAATTTTATTACATATAAATATAATATGATATTTATAGTATATTCGGTCCTAATTATGTTTTATCAAAAGAAAAGTATGAAATTTCTACTTCTGCAATTTACACAATTAAATTATTGTTTACGATTGAACCAAACGTCCAACCAAACATAGCAATTATTTTTTCCAGCTTTCACTTCTGCAATCGTGGGCCCCGTACGTTTGGGAGCCAACACACTCGTTATCTTGTAATTAAGGGTGTGTTTAGAATAACGGTGGGATAACATATTTATGTGTAATTGGACTTATGGATAAGTCAGGTTAGATATAAATCAGATATATGTGTTTGGAATAACGGTGGATAACGGACTTATAAGTTACTTATTTAAAAGTCAGAAGTGTTTGGTTGATATGTTAAAAAGTAACTTATTGTGGCAAATGACTAAAAGGGACATGAATATTATGAAATATATTATAAAATTTAAAAATCATATCAGAAAAAAGAAAAATTAATTTTGACAAAACTTAAGAATAAAAGCTAAAAATATATAATTAATAACAAAATTAAGTGATTAAAATGTATATAAATTACAAAGTAAAGAAATGTCAAATTTATTATAAAATAACATTACATTACTGGTTGAATCGCATAGACCATAAAATTTGGTCTCTAATTTCATCACGTAACCTTTTATTTTTTACTGTGTTGCCCATTATTTCCATCTCAATATAATTGTATTTAGAAATTCTCTCATATAATAAATACAGCGTTGGCAATCAACCCCTTCACTCATCACTGACACCTTTTTCAAGAAGGTCAATCTTCCATAAAAGTAGAATTGGATTAAAATTTTAAAATCCCTCCATGCAGCAGCTGCGGACACAGGCAATGAATGCTTCCTAGGGATATAAGTCCGATATAAGTCAGAAAAAGCAATATCTCATCGCTTATAGAAATAAGTTCGTTAACCGAGATAAGTTCAATTTATCTAATTTTTCCCAAACGCTGGATTACAAAAAAGTTCAATTTCAAACGTTCATTTAGCACCCACCGTCCGATAAAAGGCCAATATTAGCATGCCAAACACACACCAAGATGGGTGTAGTAATGTGTGTGTGTTTGTACTGCTTGAGTTATATTCGATTTTCTTATACTCTCACATTCTAATTCAAAATGAGTTATTATCAAGTATCAACCGCTTGACTAGAATTAATCATTAATGATTGGGGTAAAATTTATTTTTTAAAACTAATGGATATATATATATACACATTTTATTTTCTTATCTCAAAATTAAAGATAAACTTTCCCTGTTTATTTGTGTCCCTTATGCATACGAGAAGTTTAGTATGGCAAACATGTAAGAAAAATTCCACTGAATTATGTACTCCCTCCTCTCTTTAATGTAATTTATCTTTTTTAATTATAAGACACTAAATATTATTATTTTATTTTTATTATAAGGTACCAACAACCTCGTATTAACTCATTTATTACTATTTTCAATTAAACCCTTATTTTTAACTGACTTATTTAAATCTTTATTATTAAAGTAGGAAATATTTACCAATTTTGATTAATTCAACGATCTAACTTCTATTCCTTGGGAGAATTCTACTTAAATACTATGTAAATTTATAGAACTCAAATTGGTCTTTTAACATTTCAAAAAGACATAGACTAGATTGATTTTTTCAAAATTTTTTATGTGAACAATAGCAGGATTTCGCTATAAGAGTAATAAGATTTACAAGAAAAGTAATGGATTTCGCTATAAATTTCTTATCTCTGTTTTTCTCTCTCCTTCCGACAGCATTGTTCATCTGACATTGATTGACGCATAGTGACAGAAGAGAGAGTGGATTTTTGCAAGTTAAGTAATGGGATTTATAATAATAGTAATGGAATTCATTAGTTTATGGATCACTTTTCACATCATCAAATTTCAAAACAAAGGAGAGAGGAGATTTTTCACAAGTTGAGTAATGAGATTTGTAATAATAGTAATGGAATTCGCTAGTTTCCAGATCATTTTTCACTTC
>JBAGKO010000011.1:13991181-14006039 GCA_037177275.1 Acacia concinna | reverse complement strand
ACCTTAACCCAAACTCGGAAGAACGGACCCCATAAAAACGGATAAAATTGAGAACTCCCACCGAAATGCTTTACACAACAATAAATGTCAAATATAAAACATGCTGTTTTTCCTGCCTCATCTATATATATATATATATATAGAGAGAGAGAGAGAGAGAGATTCATAAAAGCATCAGTCAAAGCAAATGTTATTTTGAATGAATCACAAAGAAGCTAAACTAGTTGCAACAATGCTTTCAGCAGGATATTCACATTGAGGATAACTTTTGCTGAAGCAAGCTTGTGCAAAGGCATTTTCAGATAAAACAGAAAACACCAGTTTCCCAAAGACCAAGCAATGAAGTTCCCAATAGAATTTGTATTTGACAATCACCAATAGACCCCAAAAAAAAAAAACTATTCAGTTATAGAGACTGATTATGCGTCTAACTCATACAAGATGGAAATATATTCATTTGGTATAGCTATAATGAAGTCCTCATTGTTGTATAAATACAATAATGTGTTGCACCATGATTTAGACATTCAACCAGAAAAGAACCTTCTCCAAGACTGCCAAGGAAGAAATCCACCTGGAAATACATTATGTATGAAGGATTATACGCTAAACAGTTCAATTACTACAAAATAAATACCGTTAGACTCAAACATGAACTGAAACATAGACAGGCAGAGAAGATTATCAGTACAGCTCAACCCTATAAATTGCATTCTGGTTTTGAAAGTAAGTCTTGACTCCATGCTGGATTCATCATTCATGGGTTTGAAAGTTGGATGAGATTGATTAGCACAACTGCATGATGTTCATTATTAGAAGAACAATGGGATTCATGGCTGTTTTTATTCAAGTTGCATGATTTTCATGATTAAGAGGCTACGAAAAAATGAAGCATTTATCAGGGTAAATGGTTTAAGATGTATAATTGTAGTTAAAATCCAAAAGAACAAAAAAGTCGAAAATGAAAGAAGAAAGAAAAAAGTTTTAACTGAATCAAAAACTATGCAGAAAAGGAACAAGCAGTCCTACCACATTCTGGGCAACGGAAATACTCCTTTTCCCTAAGAACCAACCCTGACCCTCCACACTCCTCGCACCTTTTCTGAGCTATCTGTCATACAATGTAATTAAGCACATCAGTAGTGTGTGAATAAGATTCACAACTTACAACTCAGCTGAGAAAAAAAATTCTCAGACGGACCAATCTACAGAAGATAGGAATAAACATAAGCTTACCATTAGAACAACACTTAAGTACGGATTCTCAAGTGTTTGCTATCACATCAAATTATCCAGAAAAACCATACCATGCGAAGCTTTTTTTGAAGAATCCAAACCCAATATATGATATTGAGTTCTGTAAAATACTCGGTTGTCATATTTTCGTGAAGCAATATGAAAATCAACACCTAAAATTTGTTATCAGGATGGTATTGGTTTATAAATTATGATCTTCTTCAGTCTAAATGTACTAAAGAATCTGTCAATAAGCCAATGCCCAACAAAAGCAAGAGAAAGAGTCACTTACAATTCTTTTGCTAAATTCAACTCCTGCCACCACAAAAGGAGCAACTCCAGCTACCAATAGAAAAAGAAAATATCATTCCCAACACAAACTCAAATAAATTATCAAACCAAACTATTAACAAGATCGAACACGCCTATATCTTTCGAGACACTGAAACAGTATCCCTAATTAAGAAGAAAGCTAAATCTTAGCTATAGATTTGAAAAGAATAGAAATGTGTGTGAAGATTAGGGGGATTAATCCCAAACACAATACCTATAGCTCCGACCACAATTTGCCACGTGATTTGCACCGGAGCTGGGTCAAGCACAGTTTGTACATCGTTGATAGTCGCTCTGATGCTAGTTCTTCTGGTTTTTCTTGCATTATGAACCGTTGTGTTTTTGCAATTTCTTTTCAGAGGAAAATGAACCGTTACTTTTGATTCGGGAGAACACACTCTGCTCGGCGTTTTGGGAATCGTTGAGGAAAGTGCCGACGAAGATGAAGACACTGAAGCTTCCATGGCTGTATCCCGGCCCGGCCACTGAGTCGCCGGTTCACAAGTCTATGTACTGCCGCGCAGGTTCGTGGGTTCGCGCCATCCACTCAACTTCCGTGGACCATGTTCAAGGAATGCTCTTCTTGAAACTACGTCGTATCATTTACTTTTCTTTTTTTTAAAATGTTAGTTTAATGGTTTGTTTTTTTATTAAGGTGCACCTAGCACTTTAAACTATTAAACTAATTTTAGAAGTGTAATTAACATCTTAAAGTATTTAATGGTGTAATTTTAATCTTAAAATATTAAAACTGAACAATCATCACCCTAAACTAAAAGAATCTTAATTCCTATTAATTTATTGTTTATCATCTTTGTTAGAATACGTCTTGAGCCATCATTACTTTCTACTTTTATGACTTTTAGAAATTCCTCAATCTTACAACTATCTCTTAAAAAAAAGCTCAACCCACTCATGTTCAGATCCAATAATTCAAATGGCAAACTTTTCCAATTTTTCTTCCTTAATTTGTTCTATAATGACAATAGCTTAAAGCCTTGAGTAAATAAAGACGCTGCTATCAATCAACCTGAAAAAGAAGGATATTTCAATTTTCCTGTTTCATGACAGAATTATTGTCATTGTGAAATTTACGTATTTTGTAACCTAAAGAATAGCAATAGTACAAATTGAGAAGGCTCCATTCATAGACTTTATGAGTGTGGCGATGAGGGAAAATTATAATAACAAGCTAGATTAATCAGACAAAGGTGGAACTTTTTATCAAAATTAATTATAAAAACGACTTTGCTACCTATCCCTTCTATCTTCAGAAGCCTCACTTTAGAAGCCAACCATCAGCTTGAATTCATGTTTCTTTCACACTTTTCAACTGAATCTTCACCATCTTCGGCACCGACGCTGCCATCATCGCCACCCCAGCCAACACCACCATCTTTTAGAAACCCAGCAATTGTGATTTGGCTCATGGTTGGCCCCATCAGAACCGTATTGTCAAATTCTCATTCATTGAGGTGGGTTTCCCAGAGAATTCGAAACCTTAAATGCAAATGTTCCTCGTCGCATGATTTCCAAAATCTCTTCTCAAAGACCAGTTCAAGCAGTTGCTTCATTTGTTCTTTTCTTTTTTCTATGTTGTTCCTTCAGGGTTACCATGCTGATTGTAACGTGGTGGACATGTTCTTTGCCTGGAGTGTTGAAATTGCGGATAAGATGAATAGTGAATTAATGGTGGTTAAGACTCTATTAGCTCTGGCTGATAATTGCTCTATTTTTAATATTTCAGAGTTAAAATTGTACCACTAAATTCTTTAAAGTGTTAATTATACCTCTAGAATTAATTTGAGGTGTTGGGTGCACCTTAACCTGTTTCTTTTTTTATTACCAACTGACTACCAATTAATACTATTAATTCTAGTTTCTACATTATTAACTAGTTTTGGTTTTAACTATTTGTCTTTTTACTTTCCCGTCTCTATATTAATTATTACAATTTTCAACTATTAATTCTGCATTTTGGCCAAAAAAAACTTTAATTCTGTAATTTTTTTTTTTGTAAACCCTCTTCTTACCCATCTTCCCACACATTCATCTCCTTTACTCTCTCTCCATAAAAAGGATACAATATTTTTTTTCAATTGTCAATTCAAACCTCTAACATGTGGGTGAGAAAAACGCTTCCTCTTAATTAACTATCATGACAGTTGAACGTTGACAAAAGAGTATAATAGTAAAAGGGTTCTTCAAATGTCAAAAAAGAATAGCAGGATTAAACTCACCAATTTATAAGTCAACTTCTTAACTGTATCAACTGTAACGTTGTTAGTTGTTACTTCTTTGATTTTTGTAATGCCAAAAAATGTGCTGACCTTTGGAGAGATCTTGGGTTTTGAATTATGTTATTGGCCTGGCACCTATTTTGTGGGAATCTATTAGGCGGCACCGTTTCACGAATGGCCCACACATTAATGACGCGCCAAATTGAGTCTAATTAACTGATTCTTCAATCTGGGTGAAGGGAGGGAAGGAGGATAAGCCTCTTGAACAGTTTGGAGAGATTCTGGTTTAGGGTTTTTGAGTATATTCTTCTCTTCTGCTTTGTCTCCCTTTGAATATGGCTACCATTTCCACTTTCTATCCTTACAATCCCGTTCGACTTGCTTCTTCTCCTTCCTCTTTGTCTTCGAATTTGCGCAACTGGCATTTGGTCTCAAAGTCAGCTCGTGCAAGAGGAGCACACAAGCTCGTGGTTTTTGCGGCGCATTCCAACCCTAAAATTCTTAAGACTAATCGGAAATCGAGGTTCGGAGAGGCCCTATCTCCGTATGACAGCGATGCAGATGATGAAGCATTGGAGGATGAGGACGACGACGACGACGATGCTGTGTCAGATGGCTGGCTATCTGATGTAAGTTTCTTCGTTAGTTCCTGAAATTTTTGAGCTATTTTTAACAGTTGTTTTCTCTGTTGGGAGCAATTTATGGCCTGCTTGGAAATGGATTTATTTTATATTTTTTTCTCCATGATATTTGAAAATTCTATCCTCTATCCCATCCCAGCTCTCGATTAATTCCCCTTGAACAGAAGTATTGTCTCTTGTTTCCGGAGAGAAAGATGGTTTTTTTTTTTTTTCAACTGAATTTATCTTTAGACTCCTGTTTTCGTGAATTATACAGTTCCTTCGGATTGATGTTTATGTCTCTGCTCTCTGTGCTTTTTCTATGATACACGGTTAATGGTGATTCTTCATTTTCATTGTTTATCTATCTCTTATTTATTTGTTATCAAGTAGTGCAGTGAGTGTTTTGATATTCACGAGTTACATTTTGATTTTCATATAAATATTTGAAAGGAGCGTCAGTGTTATTGTTGCTGAAATTTTGGCAGTTTTTCTTTTCTTTTTGCCGATTATCTTTATCAACTTTGCCATAAAAGTCTTGGAGTTATGGATGGTTCTATTACTTTAATGACCGTATATAAATTTGCTTTGTGAATTCTTCACATGTGTGCCATTTATTATTAAAGGAAGACTTGCCCTGCCTATTCATTATGCATGAATCTACTTCATCCTAGGTTTTTTGTTTTTCCTTTTTTAGTATGACGAAGCTATGTACTTTGGTCAATAAGCTGTCTCTGTCTGCTTGTGGCATGCTTGTAATTTTATTTTTAACAGTTCATTAGATTTTTCTGTGCTGAAACCACAACTGTTTTCATTGTGGAATGCGTTCAGGAAGAATTTGCTGAGCCTGCTGACAGTGATTTTAATTCCAAGAAATTGAAGTCAAATAAAAGAAAAGGTATGGATTATAAGATTTTTTTTGTTATTTTTTAAAATGAAAATTAAATACTGTGTATCCCGTCTGCAATTCTGTGCAGTAAAAGGTAGGCAACAGGATAAAGGGTGGGATGCGAGATCGTTTGAAAGCCCTAATATGTTCAAAAGTGAGAAAGCAGTATCCTTTGAACCAAATGGCAGTGTAAAGGTACAGAGATGTGATAAGCTGTAAGTGACAAATTCCATTTAATGTACAACTGCAGCTGAGGAACTCCATATTCTTTGCTTAATTGCAGGTTGGTAGAAATTTAAAGGAGAACAAATATCCTCGATTGTCTGAGGAGATAAATTTGGATAAGAAATGGATACCACTTCTGGACTACTTAAGTACATTTGGAATGAAGGAATCTCACTTTATCCAAATGTATGAAAGGCACATGTCCTCTCTTCAAATTAATGTGTGTTCTGCACAGGAAAGGTTGGAATACTTAATGAGTGTTGGTGTCAAACATAGAGATGTAAGAAGAATTATTTTGAGACAACCTCAAATTCTGGGGTATACAGTGGAGAACAATTTAAAGGCTCATGTTGCATTTTTGATGGGTTTGGGAATACCAAATTCCAGAATAGGGCAAATCATTGCTGCTGCTCCATCCCTGTTTTCTTATAGTGTTGATAACTCTTTAAAGCCAACAGTAAGGTATTTAGTTGAGGAAGTCGGCATCAAGGAGAAGGATCTGAGTAAAGTCATTCAGCTGAGCCCTCAAATTCTCGTTCAGCGTATTGACATTTCCTGGAATATTCGGTATATGTTTCTAACTAAAGAATTGGAAGCACCTAGAGATAGCATAGTGAAGATGGTGACCAAACATCCTCAGCTTCTCCATTATAGCATAGATGACGGATTACTGCCTAGGATTAACTTTCTGAGGAGTATAGGAATGAGAGATGCAGACATCCTAAAAGTCCTGACTAGTCTTACACAGGTCATTCTTTAATTTGTTTACCCCGCCCCATTGCTGATATATGAAAAGTACTCTTCTATTTCTTTCATTTTCTTTTAGATTGTTTTGTTGGATATTACTTAGTACTTTTAACATGAAAGGATGTTATTCGATAGTCACTTTTATCATCAATATCATTTTATGTTTCTTTCAGATAATGTGAAAATAATTTAGATCTTTCTATGATTTCTGCTTTCAATAGGTCCTTTCCCTGTCCCTGGAGGAGAATCTAAAACCCAAGTATTTGTATCTGGTAAATGAACTTCAGAATGAGGTTCAATCCTTGACCAAATATCCAATGTACCTTAGCTTGTCCTTGGACCAGAGAATACGTCCTCGTCATAGGTTCTTGGTTTCTCTGAAGAAAGCTCCAAAAGGACCATTCCCACTTGGATCACTAGTCCCAACTGATGAAAGCTTTTGTCAGCAGTGGGCTGGGACTAGTTTGGATAAGTATTTGGCTTTTCGTCAAAGGCTTTTACTCAAGAAATTTGCTGAAAAATATGAAAAATCAAAATGAACTGTGTCGATTTACTTACATGAGTTCTGGAAGAGCAGTCTCATGTAAGCTTTTACCGTTAGAAAACCTACAAGTTGTTGATATAATTGTCCATGATGGTTGCCACAGTGGCTGAAGCTCAATCACTCTAGTTCATCTAGCAATTTTTTATGCTGCTCTGCACTGCACTGATGTTCAAATTTCTGTCGAATCTTCACCAGAGCGGATCAAATTCTGTAAGCTATTATTGTTTACGTCAAAGTCAGATGCTTGTTTGCAAGGGTTCTTATGTGATCAGAAAGTCAGAGCACATGATCTTGAGGACTGTCATCTTAAGGTGAGCTTAGTTACATTCCATATATCTGTGACTTGGCCTCCAACTTATCACAGTGGACAATACTGCAACAAGCAAGCTGTCAAAATCAAAGAAGGAAGCTGTTGTAACTTATAGATCCTTCTTACGCATGGATGCTGTGGTTGTTACATCATCTTTTTCCTTTTTTTACCGGCAATATTGCCCTCCCTTTTTTCCTTTCATTCTTTCGTATATCTCTTATAGAGGACCTCTATTGTTACAGTTGGTCACCAAAACAAGAACGATAATAATATAAGCAACAAAAATCACTTTTGAGCTTTTATGTACACAACAAACTGTTATTGTATTTGCCAAGAGAAATATGTTTGGTGTTATGTTGTCCTCCCATTTTCCTTATTACGGATTACAGAAAACAGAAAGCTTATCACATTATTATCTTGTCTGATGCATTATCACATTATTATCTTGTCTGATGCATTTCTTGTGTGAGAAAGAAGTTATTTATGGTTGTGAGAAAAACAGACATCTAAATCGTAATTCATATCAGAGTATTGATACTCTCAGAATATGTATATATATATGTACGTGGCAATTGTGGTGCTTGAAAGCTTTCACGTCTTATCATCTTCAATTTGTTAGATTTTGTGCCTGATATTTGATATTACAGGAGTGCGGCACATGAAACGTGCATTAGATTTTTACTGATTTGTTTCACGACAACTTAATTTTTTTTTTTCTCTGAGAATTATGTCAATGTCCTTGACATTTGTAACCTGGCCAGCCACATTTCATACTGGTATTATTCCTTGGACCTGTTCCCACTTGGAGACAAGGTTGGAGAATTGAACACTTTTGGATGTGCTTCCTGTCATATCATATTTAAATTTCAAGTCCTCATCACAGTCGGATTGGTTTCTTTATTTATTTATTTTGGTGAAAAGTTTCTTAGTAATAATATAATAAAATACAATGTTGTCCGCATCTTTTCTAATTTTCTTAAAACGAAAGGTACCAAAATATTAAAAATATATGGGAAAATCTCAAAAAATAAAAGATTTATAAAATTTGAAAATCCAAAATCGAATTTGTTTCCTATAATTGATGAGAAATTGACCACTTGATCAGTGGGAAATCACTATTTTAGAATTTTGGAGATCCTTTTCTGCGATTTTTCAAAAAGATATTCTAATTTTTTTTTATTTCTCATAACACGTAACTGAAAACGCTTTTTTAAAAATTTGTTACGATTCAAAACGAAAAATTGTTTTGAAAATAAGAAACCAAACATGCCCTAAATGCTCAGTATTTTTCTAAAATAATCTTTCCTATATCTTCCATTCAATTAAAATATTAAGAAAGGGGGTGGGGTAGGACCAGATGTTTAAGTCAATATAGAGTGGAAAACATTTTTTTATAAATAAAAGTTTTTGTTGACAATTAATATCGTATAGCTATTATATTTAATCAAAAGCTTTGATAATAAAGATAAGCCATAACCCATCAGTAAAATGTCCATAGTATATCTAAAAGTTTACCAAAAGAAAAAAAGGTGAACAAAGGAATGCTTCATTTATGAACATATATGCTGAAGTGTACCAAAAAAACATATGCCCGTAACTACAATTCTGCCAACTACATAACATTTAAAAGAAAAACAACAAACTTTCTATCTATAAAAAAGGGAAAACCTATGACCACCTTATATGTCTCCCAACAATTCGAAGAGAATTAAAAGAAAAATAAAAGAAAAGAAAAACATCTCAGCTTGTATGGACTTGCCATCGACTACAGCTGAAACAACAAACTGATAAAGAGCAATGTACATTTGTAAGTGTATGTTGTTAAAGATTGCTGCTTGTTTTTGGGGTCTGGTGCTGTTTCTAACTGTATATTTCTTTCTCCTGTACTTGTTTCCATATCTATATAACTGTAGAAATTCAACTAATCATCCATCAGAAATGCAAAAGGGCTCTCAGGGAGATCCAGTTCTTCATCCCTGCATAATTAGTATCATCTGGAGATGCTTCAAAAAAAAAAAGAAGCAAGAATACCAATAAAACATTTTATAAGAAATCTGATTCATACCTGTCCTCATCAGTATTATTGGATTTGGGCTTTATGTCCCTAGGTTTGTCAGTCTCAGTATGGTTTAAAGATTCTGTTTGATTGATCTTTATATCCCTAGGCTGGTCAGTCACAGTATTGTTTAAAGATTCTATTCTTTGATAAATATGGTTTAAAGAGTCTGTATGATTGATCGTTATGTCCCTAGGCTGGTCAGTCACAGTATGGTTTAAAGATTCTATGTTTTGATGACTATGGCTTACAGATTCTGTAGGTTGAAAATTGTAATGATCTGCACCAAAAGACAAAAAATCACATCAAAACTAAGCATACTATATAGGTGGCCAATAATTTTCCCAACTTGCTATAGATTTTATACTACATCCACCCTTGATATAAGATCTAGTTTGTACAAAGGATCGAAGGTAGTATTATAAACAGATTGATGATACTAATTGATATTTATAAAACAAACCTTTTGGAGCATTTAACCCATTCACAGAGTAGCTGAGATGGGCTGGGTAAGAGGGAGAGCGTTGGCTCAGCCGTAGCTGCAGCTCAGCAAGACGTCTCATTTGAAGTTCGAGTTCTTGCTCTTCTAAGAGCTGTCTCCTCAGAAACGTAGGGTTCCCAAAACCTGTTGACACTATATAAAGTCAGCGTATTAGTATAAAAGGCTTCTTGTACAGAGCATGTGAGAGAATAGAGGTGACTTCTAAATTCAAAAGCTTGAACATTAAGATTAAGGCCCATGAACAATTTCCATTACATTGTACATATGTCATTCCTCATAGGAAAACTTTTTGCGTTTTAAGTGTGGACACATCACACAGCCTACATATATATATATATATATATATATATGTATTCTAGATGGCTTGGTTGTAGGGACTTCTCAAATACAAAGTCTTAAATAGTACTCCTTTGAGACTGCAAGTTAGGTCCTACATTTAGGATTGAAGGTAGTACTACACTGTGCAATACTATTAAAAAGAATCCATTTTAATCACAACAATCATTTCAAGTGGTTATGTCATAGAGGCTAGAAAACCAATAATGCATGCAAGTTTTCCAATTTTATTTATTTATTTTCAATAAACAAATCAGCAAAAGATATCATACTCACTTGAGGTAAGTTCAGAATGTATGTCTGCATATTGGGGTTGACAGTGAACAGCAGACTCAATTCTATCATGGCATTTTCTGCATCAAAATTTAAGTACATACGTTGGTAAAAAAAAAGAAAAGCTAGTGCATTACTTAGGAATTTAGAGAATCTTTTGAAAAGAATATACTTAGGTAGCAGTTAAAATGATACTAGCATGTGTCAGCAGATTTTAGCTTAGAGAGTTTAGAAGTTTTGAAACTTCAAACAATTACTCATTCATTGTTCAGATATACAGATTCAAGCATTAAAATTCAATTCCATTCCATTCCCAAGTGAGAGAAAAAAAGGCATCCAGGTAGTCACCGGTCAACGTTCTTTATTTTTTCCCGGTAAGGTTTTGCAAGCACCCGGGAGCCCCCAACAAAATGGGGATTCCCCTTCTCCAAAACTGTCTTGACAGTTTTCGGGTCAGCAAACGTTACAAATCCGAACATCCTTTTCTGTATGCATGGGATTCTTACATCTTCAACAGCTCCAAAAGTCCTGTAAAACAAATAGCAATTCAACACCGCTCATCAACCCATACCATTAACAACAACGAAGTGACAAGAAGCATTTCAGATCCAGAAAAAAAATAAAAATTTAGTTTACTTGAAGTAGTTTGAAACATCCTCTTCGGTGAAAGTGCAGTCAGCTGGGAAAGTTAAATAAATTTGCCGTGCTGCACTAATATTTTTACCAGAATCTCCTCTTTCTAAGTATTGTGGTGCATCTTCTGCTAGAACCACCTCATGCTGTCCATGGGGTCTGTAAATAAATAAATAAACAAACCACAAGTTACAGCACACATTCATATAAGAATCATTTGATCAATTTACTATATAGGATAGCCTGTTGATGAGATTTCACCTTTCTATGACCCGAATAGTATTCTTCAATCGGGAAAGAAGCTTAGACAAATTATAGCCAGATTTTCCATGTCTCTGGCTCTCAGTCAGATAACCATCAGCCTGAAGTGCTTTTTTGTACTTATCAAAGTATACCATTGGGAGGGAAGCGATTGTGATGGGATTGCCTCTTCTTAATTTCAGGAGCTCAACGAGTTCTGACTCTAACTGTGCTAGCGAGCCCGGTGAAATTACTTGATCATCATTATTAGCATCATTTCCCAACATCAGACAAAGTCTCTCCGGACCAACTTGCCCGGCGTGATAGAATCTACAGTTACTGCCATGTTTGCAGAAACCTTTGTTAAAATAGTGACAGGCCTTGACAGGGAGTTCGGCCGAAAACCTTCTACCAGCTTGTGCATTCAAATTTCTTGGGGAAGCATCTAATCTAAAATAATCATTCACAATCCCGTTGTTTCCAGCAATCATTGGTTCCATATTGTTGTCTAAGCCAAACAATTGCATCTGCTGCTGAAGGTCTGATCTGGAATCCAAATAATTAATGGGCATGAAATCTGTGTTTGTGGTGTTAGTATTAGGCTGCAGTTCCCAATAAGGCGGTTGAACTGGGAAGCTTGCCGGAGAAGTAGGGCTTCCAGAAGCGATTATGGGCAAATGGCTTAAACCTTGTCGTGGAGAACTCAACTGAGGTAAGACGAGAGGCAACTTTTGGCACTCCACTTTGGCCACAAGGACCACGTCTCTTATCACACGATCAGGGCATGATGCTAATGTCACCATTTCCTGCTCACCATTTTGTTTCAGCAAGAGGTAGCCCATTATTTTTGAAGCGAGCTCGGGTTCAAATTTTTGAATTTTACTGAAAACAATTCTTGCATGGTCTGAAATATCCATAGCTTTCCTTATCACTGCCCAAAATTTTAAAAAAATACAATAAAAAAGATAAAGTTAGCACAAAGCAGCCATTGCTGATTAAGTATTAAAAGAAGCAACAGATCAGTATAAGTCCTCAGAACAAGAGAGAACGCGTTATTCTTCAACCCCAAGGGTAATTCCATGAAGCAAGTTACAGTGACCATAACAAAACAGAGAGATAGGGAAGAAAAAAAGAATTCTGAAGAAAAAAATATAGCGAACGAGATTTTCCTCAGTAGTTCTCCGAGAAAGAATGCATTCTTAAGAACAAAGAATTCTGGAAAAAAAAAAAAAACAGAAAGAATAGCACTACATAGTGAAATAGAGGTTGTTCAGTTTTCTATGTTTATATCAAAAAAGGAAGTTTTCTTTAGCACAAAGAAGATGAGACTGTGTTTTCCTGATTTGGAAATAAACAGAGAACATTCAAAGCGTCATCTTCAAGCAACATAAAGCAGAAGAACGGAAAGAACCAAAAAAAAAAAAACCTCACAACTATGAAACCAAACCAGAGTGTCAGAACAAAGGATGAACAAACTGCAGAAATCGAAGGCAATTGAATCTCAAATGTCAAAACACATTTTCATAATCAAAATTCAAAATATAGAGACATCGTTCGAGTTTCCATACCGTTAGAAGAAACCAAGAGAATTGCTAAAGTGCTTCTCAAGAAACCATTGTTAAGGGTTAAAAACAACCTCCAGAGCACATAAAGATACAGAAAACATGTCAACTACATAAGTTTCTACCTTTCCCAGTATTTCAAAATTTGAAAAACCTTCGTTTCCTTTTGGGGAAAAAAAGTTGCGAAAAATCAAAGACAGCTTGTTCTTTAGAGCCCCTTTCTCTTTTCAGAATAAAAAAGAACACAAAGTCAAAAAGAAACCAAGCACACAGAGCAACCCCTCTCAGTACAAAACATACCCATTAAAACCCAGAAGACAACGAGTTCTTAGAATGCCTCAAGCTCCAATCTTTAACGCAAGAATCAGACAAATAGACGGAAACAAATTAAAGAAATAGAGAAAGATTCAAAGAATGAAACAGAGAATTGGAGTTGGTTTCTGTCTTACCAAGTAGTAGAAGAAGAAAGAGTAATGGAGAGACTGAAGAGTGGGAGTGAGAGAGAGAGAGAGAGAGTAACCACTAACCACACTTGGCACTAACACACTAATCACTCGTATTTGTGGGCTCCGTGGAGCAGTGGGTTTTCAAAATCAAAATTCACAGCTGTTAAATAATTATATTTGAGGCTAAATATTTGTCCTTAATTATCGAAAATCATAACCGCCTCTTCATTCTCGTGCAATTTACCGATTCGCCTTTCCGATGTAGTCGATAGATATATGTATATTAATAAGTTAATAACATCTATCTCTAACTTCCCCTCTGCTTTTTTGTTTTTTTTTTAAAAACCAAAATCTATAATTTCCTCATTCATATTTTAAATCTAAATCGAAAAAAAATCTCAACCCCTGTAAATTGAAACATTCAATGTATTATAGTAACTTGCTAATAAATTTTATATATATGCCTGATTCTAAAAATATGATATAACTGACTCTTTTGTCAAAATTATATATACTAAATTTTCGGGAAATCCGATGTTCGCGTTGCCTAGTTTTAACGATTATTAATCGCTCCTAAAACTGCTCGGGTCGGCAGTATATATGTATTTTAAACAATTCAAACATGGATTTTCTTTTGTCTCCTTTTGTTTTTTTTTTAATTTTTTTTAAAAAATTATAAGATGTGACCTAATTAAATCTAAGCCACTAGATGTGATTTGAGGGTCGCGCCTCAAATTTTGCCAGATTCGGTGACCGATTCTATATATATTAATATCCATGTACATAATAAAATGTAAACAGTATATTTTATTTTTCAAATCAATGCCTCGTCAAAGCGTGAATATAGCTGGCAAAATTTTTTTTAAAGAAAAAATCAAAGGACAGAGGTCCTATATATCCCCATTAACCCCCGAATTTAATTGAGGTAGTCTTACTAAGTACAAAGAATATGTTATATACACTATTGTATTGAATATTACATTTGAGTTAAAAAAAATAGTGTGTGTTTGTTTCGACATTTGGGGTTAAGTTTGGGATGATTCACGGCTCCCTAAGCACAATTGCCCAAAGAAAAAAAAATCAAGTGTTTGGTTTGACGTTTGGATGTATTGGTGCTTTGGAACAAAGCATAGAGTAGGCTTAAATTTTCATCCCATTGTAATGCCAGAGTTTTTCCTTTTTTATATATAAATTTTATGTCATTTTTTATTTTTTATAGTTCTAATTATAAGATTCAGTTGATTTTTTTAGAGAGATTAAAAAAACCAGAAGAGTTAACTAAATCTTATAATTAAAACTAGAGGTAGTATAAATATTATACTATATTTACATGTAACAAGATTCTATCTGATTTTAATTATAAAACCTAATTAATTTTTTTGGAGAGATTAAGGAAGCTAAAAGAGTCAACTAGGTCTTATAATTAGAACTGGAAGTAGTATAGATATCACACTATATTTACATGTAATAAGGCTCCCTCCGGTCATAATTATAAGACCCAGTTAATTTTTTTAGAGAGATTAAGGAAATCAAAAGAGTCAACTAGGTCTTATAATTAAGATCGGATGTAGTGTATATATCACACTGTATTTACATGTAATAAGACTTCCTCTAGTTCTAATTATAAGATCCGGTTGATTTTTTTAGAGAGATTAACGAAGCCAAA
>JBAGKO010000011.1:13968907-13981476 GCA_037177275.1 Acacia concinna | reverse complement strand
TTTCGTGCTCACACTTCGTCTACCCTCTCACACTGGCTTCACCCAAAACTGCAGTTTCTTTTGGGGCTGTTTGGTATGAGAGGAGGGGAGGGAAAATGAAGGAAAATAAATATTTTAGGAGTTGAATTTAAAAAAATTAAAAAAGTGGGGTTATCAAATTTTAATAAAGAGAAAAAGTAATATAAAAAATATGAAAAATTAATCTAAAACTTTAACCCTACTTCTTAAATTTTTAAAAATTCAACTTATAAAAATTTCCACTACCCTCCAAATTCTCCGTACCAAACACATCTAATCTTTTTTGGCCATTCTCCAACTTAGCACAAAATTCCGATGACATTATTAAATCATTAAAAAATGGTGTAGTTATGTTTATATACGACTGAGAGATACCTTCCATTGTTATTATTATTATTTTGCGTGCCATCCATGACGATTTTATAGCAAGGCCTCACTAAATTATGAGTAATTAGTATTTAAAAATATTTCACTATTATTAACATACTTGGTGGCTACAAATTAATCATTAACACTTTTTATCAACCGTTTTTTTCAATTTATTTTTGTAAGAATATGCGAATAATGTTTATTTAAAGTGCAGAACTCAGGATAAAGTTACCAATGTGTTTCCCGATGGTTTAAACTCAAACAAATGATTTTTATCACAACACGTAAGAAATGATTGCACACTTTTAGCTTACTCCCTGCTTCTTTGTAACAGAGTATTAGAACAAAAAATGATATTGTTTTTAAAAAAATAAAAGTGCTTTAGCTGAGCATGCCTGTAAGTAGAAATCGTAATATCTAGGACAATTATTCTGTTGCAGAAAAAAACCTTTAATAAATATAATGACTCCTTATGAATAATTCCTCCCCATGTCCTTTCTGTACAACTAAGGTGTTTACTTCTTCCGGTTCTAATTATAAGAGCCTTTTAAAGAATTTTAGAAAAATCCTAAAAAAGTTAATTATATTAATTTAAGATATTAAAATTTATTGTTTTTCTTCAAATTATATTGTTTGACTTATGAATTAATATATAATGTAATAAAACAGAATATATGATTAAGTAATGTAATTAACTTTCTTAAGATTTTCTTAAAATTCTCCAAAAGGCCTTTATAATTAGGACAGGACGGAATATTATTTCCTATACACAATCTGCCAATAACTGAACACTATCTTCATAAAAAGAGAGAACATAATACCAATAACTTTATTTACCATTTGGTCTCAAACACATTTAACTACTTACACCTCCAGAGAAGAAGAAACACATCTCAAGCTTGAATGTTGAAATAAACAGTATAAGGTTCATCTCTGAAGGAAAACAATGGCTCCAAAAGGAAACTCCGATTTTCTCCTTTAGCCACAAAACTGATATCATTGTACTGTCTTAGTCCCTCTTTTACTTTGAAGCTGGCTGCTTTTTGATTGAACATAATATTAAAATCAGACTTGCATTTGAGCATCAAACTTTCACCGGAGCCACCACTATACACAAAGCAACCCTTATTGCTTTTGGATTCAAAGGATATAGTTCCATTTAGTCCATCCAATCCTGTTGCCACAAGAAAAATATTAGAGGCCCCACCTTGGGAGGAAGAATCTGCAATAACAAGAGGATGATCTGCTCCTTGGTGCATCAAGAGCATCCCGGGAAGATCAAACGGTTCTAACATCACCGATTTGCCAACCGAGTCATGCAAGGTTGAATGGTCTGAAGAAGATTCAGTATAGATAAGTCTAAAGGTCACGTGAAGTGAGGATTCTGTGCCGGGTTCAGGTAACTTTTCCATCGTAAGGGTTTGGTTTGAGTTTGTCATAACAAGATCCATCTCATCAAAATCTTGGAAGAAAGTTTTTAGTTGAGTACTGTAACTTGAAGGGATTGGGATAATCCAGTCAGCAATTGATAATGCATTTGACCCAACTTTGATGTTCCAATCACCAGTGGTATGACCAACAAGAAGATAGGGACCATAAAGAATTGCTTGTATAGAACCATATTCTGATCTGTCATCTGGATTTAATGCAAAAGAAGCTATCAATATTGATTAACAAGCTTTTTTCTTATATGTATATATGACATAGCAATGAGTGGCACACATGAACTAATACTACCTTTTATAGCCTCTGTTCTAAGCGTAATGGGCAATTGAAGGGTCAGCTTGTCACTGGAACTCCACTTTCGTGTGACTGACAAAAAGTTTCCTGCAAGCCCACAAATTTAAATTTTGCATTCAACTTTCTACCTTTTCAGGATATAAATTCACTGTATACGTACGTATATACGTACATATATATATATATATATATATGAACTTCTGGCCTTCTAGACTGGAAAAATAGTTGCATTTTGGCTCCCTAGTCTAAATTTAAATGATTTTGTTTTTAACTTTCAGTTTTGCTGACATGTAGGTGGCTTGCAGAATAGCAAGTCAGCAAAAGCGAAGGCTCCCCAATAGACATTGACCAGGAGGACTAAAATTTCATCAACTTGAAAACCTATGGCTAGATGGAATTATTAGAAAACTACAGTGAAATCTACCTGGAGATGGCAGAGATAAAGCCTCATCGTTTAAAATCGCCTTGGCACCATACAAACGTGTCCATGTTGGTATACGGAGGTTCAATGTAGATGAAGTGACAGTCCCCTACAAAATTGATTTTCAATCGAAGCAAGCAAAAGAGAAATGTAGAGCATCTTATTGTTAAAATCTCAGGGTTTTCTACAAAACAACGTAACAAATTGGCACCACAAGCTCCATCAACCCATCACATATCATTGGAAGTAATTGTCCTTTAGCAAATTCTTTTAACAATTAAAATAAATAAATTTAAGCCCCTGAATTGTCTTTGTCATTGTCAGCTTAAAAGTAGCATACTACTCACAAATCATACAGCATATTGTTTTTTTTTCCCCATATCCCACAGTCATGGTGTATTAATCATATTAGTATTGTAGACAAACCAGAAGTAGAAAAAAGAAATGGCATGCCTCCCCTTCTCATGACAATGGTCCTAGATCAGTAGAATTATAAACAAAGTGCAATACTTTAAAAGGGGGGAAAAACCCAGAACCTTAGTTAAGAATGTGACACCTCAACAAGCGAAAAAGTCAAAGTATAACAAAAGATTTAGCTGCATAATACAAGAATCATGAGCATGCTTAAGCTAAAAGTTATGGACGACAAAAATTTGGCAATGCTTAATGCAATGTAATCAGTACCTCTACAAGAGAAAACGTTAATGTAACTCTTAGGTAAGGATCCCATGAAGTAGCAGGAACTACAGTTTGATTAAGCACGACACCACCAGATTTCCAATTGAGGGAGCTTGATATGTACTGAATGATGTAAAGTGAAGCGTTCTTTCCTCCTTCTTCAAAATAAATAGAATCCCCCAACTTTGAGAATGATTCAATCCCTACAGATGACCAAGAAAGAAAAAACAAGACAAATGAGATAGGATATCCCACAATTTGATACAAATTGAATTATATGGCAGGAAAAAATGCAAACCTGTTCCATAGCAGCACCAGAAAGATTCAAACTTTGTTCCCCAACCGTGCCAACTTTTAGCCTTGGATACCCCACGACCTTGTGGCAGCATATATATCATCACTCCTGGATCTGTACCTCTTTGAATACCCAAAACACCATTTGTTAAGGAGCGCTCGTAATAATCTGCATATGATACTTCCTTGGTCCACCTAAATAGGTTACGTGAAACCTGAGAAAACATTTAATTTTTCATTGCCAATATACCTCAAACATTTTGCGGTAACAGATGACAAGAGACAATGCATAGAAGACGGTACAATAGAAAGAGACTAAATGAAATGACAATTATTACATGTGCCCTCTGACATACAAATTTATACATCATAACAACAATAGGCCTTACCCTACTTGGTGGATTGCTTCATGGATCACACAACGCTTGTGCTCTATTTTCGCATCATAAAAAGACATAAACTAAGTTGTGAAAACTTTTCACCCACTCATATGATCTCCACTCCGGAAGTATGAGATTAAAAAGGATACATGATTCATTTTTACCTTCAACATGTTATAAGTTGTGCATGACTCTTCATTTTCTGTTGTTTTCAGGTTTTCTGCCATCCTCTTTGGATTGTGCCTATACAAAAGTTAAAATAGACGTGTCTAACAAAATCTGGGACTAACTGCCATAACATGAAATAAAAAGACAATTTCTACTCGAAGCCATTGTAGCAAATATATATTCAATGGAAGGTTTGAAATTGACAAGAAAACCTGAAACTGATAGTTATATCTCATTACCAGAACTCACTGACTGATGTCCCTCCAGTTGCATAACTGTGAGAAGAGTTAATAATATCCATGAAGAATGTTCCAATTTCCTAACACAGCCAAAAGCAAGAACAAATTTAATTAGAAAATTGAAATTTTCAAAAAGCGAAACCACTTCTAGCCTTGATGTGTTTATTCATTAGAACAAACGCAAAAGATATCTAGCATTGAAAATAAGAATAAAGCCCATAAATAGACATGTATTTGAAGTTTAAACAATGAAGTTATGAGATATAACCCAAATTCAATACAGAAAAGCAAAGGATACATATTGGCCTTTAAAATTTAAAGTTTGGACCACTGAGTTACTAAAGGAAAAGGAAACGTTAAGGCTAATAGCCTAATACCAGTTTATATTAATTTTGTTTCAGGGCTTCACATTTCAGAGTATCTACTTTGCAATCCATAATAGAATGAATACCTAAAGTTAGTGGGTTTTGAATATTTATTATCTCCAACTTAGCCCCCCAAAGTCAAAGTGCTTTTTTCACAAGGCATTAGCTATGATTGACATCACAAGTAAAATCTTTTAATAAGATAATTAAATTAATAAATAAATAAATTTATGACAGAATATAGTGAAAATCTTCATCAAGTTCTGGAAATTTAAAACATGCATAAAGTTGTTTACCTTATAAAGTGGATCACCAGTGACTTCATACCGCATTTGAGATCCAATAACAACTGGAATATGTGTATTAGAATGAAAATTTGCAATGTCATCAGCCTACGCATAAAAAAAAGATCAAATTTCATTCTGCACTTTGCAAGAAAATTTAATACAACTTAAGAGATTGGAAAACAAATGCTAAAGTTCAAACCCAAGTTCCAATATGTTTCGGTCAATGGGGAGTACAGTATTGTTGATGATATCCACTTAGAGGAGACATTTTTGTTTGGGATAAAGGAAGACATGGTGATTGTTTAAATACAGGTAAAATTTAAAGGAAACCTGCATAATGAGCAAATATGATCACTACCTGCACAGCAAGCAAACCTAAAAAGCATGGCTTGTCAAAAAGGTGAGCCAACGTGAGATGTTTTGGATCTTCCTGCATAGGGACAAGAGGTGCAATTTCAGGATTGAATTTAGCACAAATGATCAGCTCTATGAACCACAATTATCAAATTGATACCGTGCCTATACATACACATACCAATGCAAAAGAGTCACCGCCATCATATAAACAAATAATCTGCAAAACTAGTCAACTTACTGTTATGCTGTATAATTTGTAAAGGACATCATTCATTCCTCCAGTCTCCTCGTTCAATGATTTATAATGTCTAGCTATACTGTACTTTGTAATCACATTCTGCACACGGCTGTAGAAGTATTCAGCCATCCATTTCACCATTTTTAGAGCATGAGAGTTTCCAGCCACAGTATATTGATCTAACAAGCCAGCCATGATCTGCCAAAAGCTGACTAACTTAAAATTCACAATATTAAGGCCAATAGTAGTTACATGCTCAGCAATCACTTTTTAAGATACCTTGTGAATGGTGTAATAGGGAGCCCATACAGGTTGAACATCTTCAAAGCGGTCAAAAAATTCAGAAGGAAATGCTGAGAGATATCCTGTGCCCAGTTTCTCCTGACAAGTAGATAGATTTGCAACAAGCACCTGCATTTTCTCCTTCAGGCTATCATTGTGTGTGCTGGCCCACATCAGAGCTGAAGCGCTCAAGTAGTGCCCTTCAAAATGTCAAAAGCAAGCAAACAAATAAATCATCCTTGAAAAGTAAGTTGCAAAGGCATATAGGTGAAACTAAACATACCAATTAGACATGAAAGAAGCAGAAAGAACAAGATGATAAATGAAATAAACTAACCAACAAAATGACCCCGGAGTTCACTGTCTGGCTTTTCCCAGCCTCCATAAGGCGTACCAGGAGTGGGCAAATCAGCTGTCTTCCTGAAGCTCCAAAGCAATTTGTCCACATCTAACATCAATAGATACTCCAAATTTGTAAGCTGTGCCTGGGCATGGAATGTGTCCTGATGCAATCTCACATCATGCAAAGACACCTCTTTGAGAATCCCTTCTGGTGGCTTGAATGAACCCAAACTTTTAATTCTCCTGTAAATCACTGCCCAGTCATTTTCCTCCTCTTTTCCCCTCAAGAATCTCCGTGGTATCAAGCTCTCCCAAGCAGAATCATCTTCCGGCGTCAAACGATCACGTAACATAGCCTCTGTCTTCCATGTTTGATTTTTAGATATCAATAACTCATACCGAAAGCTATGTGATTGTGTAGGTGAATTGGTGCATTCTTTGGTAATACCCACAGCGGAATCACATAGAACCAGGACAAGAAACATGTAAACAAAACCCTTCATCCTCCTGAAAAATTGAGATTTCGTTAACTTGTAGTTGCAAAGCAAACCAGAATTGAACAAAGATATAAGGAAAGATTGAAGAGAAGAGCTTTTGGATACTCACCAATTTGTAGTTTGCATGTTGCAATTTTGGTCATCGATGCTGATTAGTTATACTGTTAAATTGAGTCGGCTCAGTGACTGGTTCACCAGTACAGTTCGTTATCCAAGAATATAGAAAATAGATAAAACAAATTATAAGTAAACTTTGAAAATCAGCGGATCACGATCATCGCTTCGATAAAATCAAATCAAAATAAATATGAAACAGTAATACTGTAATAGTAAGAATCAGGGTTAGATTTCTGGCCAAAAATAGAATCAGGATTAGGTGAAAGTAGCAATATTTTATTATTTTATCGCCTTTTAAATTCTCACATAAATACAACAACCTGATGTCATGTGATGAGCACGTGCTCGACCCCCTGACGAAAGAGATCAGACTTCTGAGACAGAGAAGAGTCTCGAAGAATCGGATTTCACGGCTCCTTTGAGTCACAGTCGTCGTGCCGGAAAACGCACGCTTCTGCTACATTCTCGGTTAGCCTCCCTTACAATCCACTCCTTAGACATTGAAACCAAAGCAAGAAAAATCTAATCGAATCAAACTCAACGAAAGTAGTGAAGGAAAAGGAAAGCAAGAATGTTTCAGATCGGAAGGTCGACGTCGTCATTTCCAGGCACCAGTTTAGGTGAAGAAACAGGGCAACTTCCTCTTTGTTGTGTGACTTATCTTTTCATGTGCCAATCACATCAACATCTTCTCCATACTTAACTGTTAACAATCTTGTTTGTTTTGCAGACTAGTTTGAAAGATGAACTGCAAAAAATTTCGGTCTTGGTATTCCGAGATTTTAATTTTGAAAAATTTCTTGGTCCGGGTTTTTATTATTTTTTATTTTTAAATTAAATTATTATATTTATGTATTCTTATATCTATTAATTAAATTATTTTTTTAAAATATGTGTATAATATCTTTATTGTGAATTAAATAGTATATATTGTGATAGTAAGTTTAATTATATACTATATAAAAATAATAATGAAGATAAAAATAATAACAATAAACGTCATTTCTAAAGTTTAGATTAATTTATGTAATTATTATGATCTTATTAATTGTTAAATAATTGTTTTTAATAATAAAATATAAAATGTTTATTTTATATAATTTTTTTTTTAAAAATATAGAAATCCCAGGATCAAGATTTCCCAGTCCTGAGATCCTGGGATTTTCCCGGGACCGGGATTCATTTCCCAGTCCCGGTCTCTCAGTTCCGGTCCCAAATTTACACACCCCTAAATGGACCATATAATTTGAGACCTATGAATGTTTTTCAATTATTAAAGTTATTATGTATAGATTTTGTTATAAATATTATGTTACTCTCTTAAAAGTTAAAAATGATTTTATAATATTTATCGCTATAACTTCCTATGCCTTCATGTTGTACTATAACATAGATTAGTTCTTTTATTTATGAAACTGTAACTCTTGAAAAGGTAGGATGTCTACAAATAAAGGTTTAGCGTTAAGGATTGGATGTACATGAATTATCTCTATGAATGAGAAATCTCCCCTATTTCTCATATCTGCCTTTCTCTCTTATCTTCACTATGCTGTTCATATTTTCTTTCAATATTTTCATAACATATGCCATGTTTCTCAGACCCAAAAAACAAAAATCATATTTCGTGTTTCTAGCTCCTCATTGTTTTTAGTATCTTTGTCCAAATAAAAAAAAAAATGACTAATGACTTTAGTGAAAGGAATTAACCCCTTACAATATGACAGACTAAATATAGAATCTTCAAGTGTGATATATTGAGTGTCCGACAAATCAACATTACTTTCTTCATTAGAAGGACACTTATAAAAAATTAAAAATGCAAACTTCATTTTACCTAACTGGGTACAATGCTCCCCCCCTTCACTGCTGCTCGTTGAACACTACTCACTGAATGGTGCACAAAACAATACTGTTTGAAATCTAAGCACCTGTTTGTACTGGTCAGACATTCTTATACTTGCGAAACTCACTGTACTAACATATTTCGCTGAGTGATACTAAATATTATTATACTTTTTCAGACTTTCTAGTTTACAATTTGCATCAGTTCAATACCCTGTAGTACTACTAGTACTAGGTAACCAAAGTTAGAATACTATCAATGTTTTTAAATAAAAATATGTCAGACCAAGCGATGAATAGTTTCAGAATCAGAATAGAACAAGACACATTTTTTCATAATTATACAAAATTTGGATTATTGATATTATTTATAATAGATTATATATATATATATATTTGCCAACAATAGATTTTATATTGATTGATGATGAAATAAACAAATGGAAGGAATAGCATGAGCCAAGTCATAACTTGGACTATGCAAATTTACAGTTCACAAGCTATACTCCCCAAAATGGCTTCCTTTTTCTTTTGATGAAAACTAAATTACCCATTAAACAACAAAAACTACAAAAGGGAGATTGTTGAGCATAGTGCTAATATCATCACAATTCATGGCTAGACTAAGCAATATACATAATGTTAACCCAATCAGAGAATATCATTCCTACATTATATTAAAAAATCCACTACATTTAGCTCTCTCTCTCTCTCTCTCTGTGTTTGTTCATTGTAATATATACACCTAACGTACTAGTTGGTTTAGACATGAAATGTCAGTCAAAATGTAAGGTGAAGAAAGTAGGACTTCACCTCCACCAACTGAAAAAGGCAGAGAGAAAGAGGTTCGCCTAAGGTTTGCTTCTTTTGTCAGTTGTATTATAAGCAGGGCATCTCTGAAGAATTTGACTGAAATCATATTTTCTTTTTAACATTCCTAAAAGATCCTCCTCTCTTATATTGCTTTTCTGCTGGGCAGTTGCTGCTGATAAATTTGGATGCCCATTAGCTGTCACAAATTGAGAAGTGCCCTCTTTTTTACCATTGTCATTATTGTTGTCGTCATTGTCACTGTCTTCAATCTCAATAATGGCTGGAATCTCAACATAGGTCCTTTTTCCCAATCTTCCACGAGCTGGGGAAAAAAAGAAAGATATGTGTTAGGGGTGCTTTATATTAGCTCTGCACTAAAAATAAGTCCAGAAAATGCTGAGGAAATTGAAGAATATAAAAGTCTGTATCCCAAGGGGAATCAGAAATGATTGTCAATCTCTAAATTTGTCCCCTCAAATGATAACTACATGGGCTTGAAGTGTAAATATAGCATAAGGCCATCATATGTTGAATTGAACTGGATTTTAATCAAAGGAAATAGAAAAGGGACTGACAAGGATTAGAGTAGCTTTAACACCATGTCAGACCACTTCAGTTCAGAAGCTTAAATTGTAAATGAATGCTCATAAATAGTTTCACTATTATCTCTCCAACAAAAAATAGATGGTAGTTGCTTCAGCAATTTATGGAAAATACTGTGGCATTGGAATTTAAGTGTGTGGAGATATATTCTTCCCTAAGCAATCAGAAACATATATATGGAAGTATATCATTAATATCTCATTCTAATATCACGTTAAGAAATATTGTCAAGGAATAAGGAAGAAACTCTAAAATGGGAGGTAAATGTCTTCTAAGCAAACAAAAATCAAAGAAAACGCCAAGAGTTACAAGGATTAAGGACCTCAAAAGCATCCATTAGTAATGACAACTAAACCATGAGCAGACATCAAAGTTGCACTACAGGCATATGGAGAAGATTCTATCCGGGTCCTGGACCATCCAGGCGTGGGCCACACCTGATATGTGGGACCCACCATAATCCTCCCTCTCTTTCTTTCTCCCTTTACCCGGTTGTTTTGGTAGCCTAGAGAGTATCCATGTCCATCCTAGAGGCATAGAAGCATTGAACTAAACTAATGGATATTGGGATCTTCAAAAGCATTTTTTAGTTTACTAAAATCAACAGGGGAAAAAATAAAGCCCAAACAGAATTCTGGCCCCAGCAAAAACTCACCAATCATGTTTTCTTGGGGAATGAGGAGCAATCCTTCAGCTTAATTGCTTTTTTTATTTCTTTCTATAAAAATTACCTCAGTTGTAGTATGTACAAAATGAGTATTTCCCCTAACCAAAGAACAAAAAAATTGTACAGCAACAAATTCCTTAGGACTTCATGATTGCTCTAAATATTTATGGTTGCTTGGGAAGTAATCCTCTTCAAATAAGTTTGATTCAACATCAAAATACACAGAACAGTTAAGAAGTTTTTTCATAATGGCATCAAAATAAACCTAAAAGAGAATTTAAGAGTTGTATGCAACGACTGATCACTAGAGAACATGTCTACCGAAAAATGTATTGGAGGAGCTTTGTTGGTTCCAAGAAACACAGAAAAGTTCATGACTTCTTATTAGTGGTAGAAAAGTTAGCAAAGACATGAAAATCTAGTCCAATAAAGCACAAATGAAATCCTCAATCGTAAAAAATTTACTTTCGGATAACATCTCCATATGCTAAAATACTTTAATCGATTACCCCAAACTAATCCTAAAATTAACCCAATCACCTTATTTTTGAAGTCATAAAACCAATAGATAATTGAATCACGAAACAATCATTAACTTCCCTTCGTTTGTATAGCCGAAGAAACATTTCCTTAGACCCAATCATAAGGTTATTTATTACCCCACTTACTTCACTGAAACTTTTTACAAGTAAAACACAAATGCAATCTCCATCCTCACCAAAATAAAATTCAATCAAGCATATCAGTGTAGCTACAGTAGAAGCTACCATAATTCCAACACCTGATTCATCTTTGTTTGGATTGAGCGACGACTGCCCAATGCCTCCATTGGGATGACCTTTTCTTTGCGAAAGGTTAGGATCTGCATTGTCATTTCCAGAATCGCCGCCATCAACATGGACTCCATCGCTTTCCACTTCCGTTTTAACCTCCAACAAAGTAACCCCAGGATCAGGCCCATTATCCTCCTCCATGTTTTGTTCCTTCATCAACAATTGCGTTTCCATCTTCAAAAGTCGGTCATTCAGCTCCAGAAATTTTCCCTTCCACATCTTCAACTCACGCTCCAGTTTGATGTTCTTGGCCCTAAGCTCTTCGACGGTCGTATCTTCGAGTCCATACTTCTTCACATTAGCTAACAATTTCTCATACAGATCTGCTCCAATCTTCATCTTTTCACATTGTTTCTGGCATTCCTCCAACTTGCCTTCAATCTTCTTCCTCTCCCGCCTCTCAAACTCAAAAGTCAGTCCCATTTTAGCAGCCTCGCCTTTGAGTTGGGCTTCTCTAGCGACCAAAATCTCCTCCACCTGGTCAAATTGTTTAGGGCGACTTGCAGCTCTAAGCTCGTATATGAGTTCCGGGATCCTCATGTTGATCAACCTTTCGACATCGCCAAGTTCACGGGAATGCCCAGACCCGGTTTTATGTTCGAAGTCCATGACTGCGTCGAACTGTTCGAGAGAGACGAGAGTTTGAGAAGATGAACGAGCTTAAGAAACTTCTCGAGGAAGAACGCAGGTGGCATTCAAAGAGTCTGATACAGTACAGGTCGGCTTCTTTTCTGTTCCCGACGAGAACAAAACTAAAGTATCATTGTTGCCTTTTTTTTTTCTTACCAGAAAAAAAATACCTAAAGGGCAAGATTGGTATGAAGTATTTGGGGGTAGGGATTGGGATTAGCCATTTCTATCGTTTGACGAGGGTACAGAATCTAGATTTCCTCCCTTGCACTTCCCCTCACTTGGGCATCTGTAAATGGGAGGGGTCCTATCTCTTTTTATTTTTTTATAAAATAATATGTAAGTCTTTAAAATCTTTTTTAAATAATACTTAATATTTTAAAATAATT
>JBAGKO010000011.1:13950005-13962353 GCA_037177275.1 Acacia concinna | reverse complement strand
GTGGGAAAAGTTGTTCTGTTGCTATGTCTGTGTCAAAAAATTTTAATTTCTTTTTTTCGACATACGGACATGCCAGTGGTTCCAAATGCCACTGTAAGGTGAGGAAAGGGTCCTAAAAAGTGGGATGTTACAAGTATTCCAATCGGTTCAGCGACCCATCTAGTTTTCAAAACCTTGAGGTAGATAAACGATTTAATTATATAATATGTTGTGTATCATCTTATTATTTATCAATTTATAAATTAAACAACATAGTTAAGAGAAAAAGGTGAATTTAAATGCTTTTAAGTAATATAATTAGTTTACTCAAGATTCTTTTTGCTTTTTGGACAAAGTTAACTCAGGATTCTAAAACAAAAAAATTAACTAGATCTAAAGGATTGAAACGAGTAACAAGGTAACATATCACCACATAATATATGCAATCAAATTGATATCCGATTACTCGTGTACATACATTTACATAATTTCGTTGTAGAAAAATGATGTTATTTTTATAATCATCGTCAACATAAATGTAAACGAAGTTCACCGAATTAATTTTCAAGGGTTAACATTACTCCCCATAAAATTAGAAATACAATAGGAAAGAGGAAATTTATGGAGGAAAACACCTAAACATAATTGCAAAATTATTGTTTTTATAGTTTTCTCTCCTCTTATTCTTTTCTCCGTAATTTCCTTTTGAGGCGGCCAAAGTTTTTGGACTCTTTGTAATCAAAGAACTAAGAAAAATTGCAATTAATTAGGCCCCAACTAAAAGAAAAAATGATTAAATGATTCTGTAAAATCTCGTAATTACACTTAAGTCTCACTTGACAACCCCATGGGCTTCTATTGACAACCATATGGGTTTCTATTGACAACTCCATAGACATTCATTAATAAGCCTATAAAATTTAAGTGCAATTAAGAGATTTTACAGAATCGTTCTATTGTATTTTTTTTGGTTGAGACTTAAATGTAATTTTTCCAAAAAACTATTGATGAAGTCCAATGCTTGGGGTCTCTTACTGTAGAATTCAGAAGGGGTCCTGTCTGTACCCATTGATCTCACAGGTCCGTTTGCATTCTTCTACAGGGTAACCACACTAATTAATAATTAGTGTGATGATAATTTTTGATTCATTAATTCCTTGAGAAACAATGTTTTTTTATTAGAGACAAACACTATTAGGGTAAGGTTATAAATATGATCGGAGCCAAAGTCATAATCTCCCACGTATAGTTGATCGCTCAATGTGCAATTTACTATCATGTGTATTTTAATTTAGCAAAAACTTAAGCTAGTTTTGCCATAAGGTGGTGCCAAATATGTCCTTAGTTATCTGATGTAGAAATTAATCTTACAAAATTATTAGGTAACTGGTCCTTGTTGTGGGGGAAAAAAATCGACGCCAAATTAGCTACACAACTTCCTGATCAAAATGCAATGTGAAATCAATGTATTATACGGAGTAAGTTGCAAATTTTCTATTACAATTTATAGGAGTGTCAACGTTGAGAAAATAAATCTCCCCGCCCCCCCCCCCCAATAGAAGACTTATTTACCAAATTTTTATTAGATTATAGAAATTAATTAACATGATATATGTATATGTGTGTATTTTAAAACACCTTAACAATCTTCTTTAATTAATTTTCTCATTTTCTTTCGTTTTTAATTATTGTTGAGAAGTATCGGTGGGGATAAATTAAGAAAAGATGAGCACATATAAAAAAATAAGTTTTATATTCACCATTTTCCAACACTAGTATTGCAATTGATCATGTCATTATGTGCTTATTTGATTTTGTTTTTAAAAACATAATATTTTAAAAATTGTTTTCAACAAGTTGTTTTTAAAAACTGAAACAAAATCAGTTTTTAGATGTTTTTTTATTCTATATTTTTTTGGGGGTCGTTGCTCATTCACTATTGATATCACAATACTAGTGTATGAAAAGGTTTTTCACAGCCACACTACCGTTGGCGACATCTGAGGCCACATCACTTCAAAAATATTTTTTGCAAAACTTACTTTTAAAAACAATTTTAGAAAACCGTTTTGAAAGAAAAAAAACAGCTAAAAAAAGTAAACAAACCCTAATATTTCTCAAAACAAACACAACAAAAGTCAGATTTATTCAAGTGCAGATTTTCTAGCTGTCACCCTCATGACCACAATGAATTATAAGAAAAAAAGGGTAACTCAGGCTCTCATTAGGACGGGTTTAGAGAGGGATAAATATATGCAATCTTACCCCTACAATATACAACCGGAGAGGCCATTTCTATTATTTAATCTCATTACCTTTAAGTTACATGGCAGCAACCATTCCGCTACATCAATGCTCTCTCTCTCATGAATTATAAGCATAACAAAAGAAAAATCAAAAGGCGGTGGTCTTTTTAAGGAAAGGTTACAGAACAAAATAAGATATTAACCAGGGATTCTGGGGATTACAATGATGGGGTCTTTCTTTTTCATGGTAAACCCTAAAGTATCAGTCATATCTAGGGTTTCTGGAGTAGTACCAGGAGGAAGCTCCAAATCAAAATGATAAAGCAAGTGAGCGAGCATACATTCCACACTAGCCACACCAAACAACATCCCAGGACATATCCTCTTACCAGAACCAAATGGTGTGTACTCATAATTGAAACCTTTGAAATCTATATTAAGGTTCAAGAACCTGTCTGGTAGAAACTCTTCTGGTGAACTCCAATATTTAGGGTCTCTCATTATGGTCCAGACATTCACATGAATTTCTGTTCCAGCTGGTATTGTGTATCCATTGACCTCACTAGTCCGTATAGCTTCTCTTGGGACCAGAAATGGAGCTGGAGGATGAAGTCTCAGAGTTTCCTTAACTATCGCTTTAATAAATTTCATACTCTCAATTGCTGTCTCGTTGATACATCCTTTGTTGTCTGCAACTACTTGTCTCACTTCAGCTTGTGCCCTTTTCATCAGTTTAGGATTTCTCAGTAGTTCCGACAATGCCCAATCTGTTGTTGAAGATGATGTCTCAGTCCCTCCGAAAATCATGTCCTGCGTGTATAGATATATATGCCATATATATTGAAAGAGACGATGATCATTGTGTTTAGATAAAAATGATGAAACAAGAAACAAAGCTAGACTAGTAGTAGTGTTAATTCTCCTAAACGTGGGAATTTAGTTGTGTTTTGTTTTAGTTCTACAGATACAGATATAAAAGATCTTAATCTATCTACTACAGGTCCTAATTTTGTTATCTTTTTCCTGAGTTATCTATTGCCCATATCAAAGAGAATGAGAATAATGATTTTAAAAGAGTTATTTTAAGAAAGCCAAAAAAACATATTAATTAATTCATTTTTTTAAAAATAATTTTAATGTGTACGTAATCTTAAACAAAATTAATCTCCTAACTGTCATTTTTAGAATATGATTTTTTTTTTTCATTTAAAAACAATTGGTTGAAAAATTAAAATATGTATTGTATTTAATCAGTTCACATTCACAAGCAATGTGCGCCCAAACTCATTTAAAAAAAAAACAATGATAACTAAAGTTGTATACCCATTAAAATAATATTTAACAAAAATTTAAGCGTCTAAATTACACAATTAATATCTGATCACTATTAAAATAAGCAAACAAAAACTCATTCTACAGTTAAGAGATGATAGTAGAAGTGGAAGTAGTAATTAATTACCAGCATAACAGCTTTGACTTGGCCAATGGTAAGGTCACCATCTTCTTTAACACTCAGGAGAGCAGAGAGAAGGCTATCTGCTTCCCCTCCGATGAAGCCAGAGGGTTCAACTTTAGTGGAACTTATGATCTTTTCAAGAATTGGATCCATGGTGTTGAGTACGGACTCCAACTTAGCCCTCCCCCCGGTGATCTCAGAAAGCCATTTCTGGCAAGGCAAAAAGTCGCGGAAGCGCATCTGGTTTGACGAAGACGACATGAGTCTCTCAGAGATGAAGAAAAGCTCGTCTCTTGCTGCATAGTTCTCCCCGTAAGCCGCCTTCGAAACCGTATCGAAGATGGTCCGGAAAATCTTCTCCGTCAGGTTCACCGGCGCCGATGATGGTGAAGACCTTGCATGTTCTTGTAACTCCCTTATCATACTCGACGTCTCTTTTTCTCTCAGTCCATGGTATTTCCTTATACTCTTTGCGTTTACCTGTTGATTGGCGAAAATTTTAAACATACCTGAACTTTTTGGTTATGGTATTTTTTTATTATAAATATAAGATAAAGTTGATTTTTTTTAAAAATTTAAAAACATAATTAAATTATTTTAAAGTAGTTATATTTATCATTTTTCTTTAAATTATTTTTCATAACTTATAAACTAATAAATGTATAATATAAGGTATTTTTTTTAAATTTCTCTAAAAAAAACTAACTCTATCTATCTTTTTGCTTTCGTAAGGTATCCCCAACTCAGTACGCTAAAGACTAATCCTCCGCTTATTGTAAACTAACTCTATCTATGTTAATGAACAAATAAAGTAAAAAAAAAAATCTTATTTTTATAATTTATAAACTAATATATATAATCTAACAATATATAACATGTAATATGATTAAATAATAATTCTATCTTATATTAATGACCAAATAAAGTGAAAAAAAATTTTATTTTTATAATTTATAAACTAATATATAATTTAATAATTTACAAAAATTTTAAAATCAATACATGTTATTAATATAACCTTTGCTCCCTTAAATTTGTTGGTATTTAGTTTTGATGTTATTATAATATTTTAATTTAATATGATATTAAATCTCAAGTATTCAGAATTAGTAATAAATGAGTGGAATAAAATGCCAAAATGTATATATATGTATGGTGAAACACGAGAAAAAAACCAAACATACTCACACACGCACTTACGTGGTTTCTATCCTTCTCCCCATTGGACACCACATCGTTTTAGGTAAAATTATTGATGCACGGTTTTTTATTTTAACAAAAAAAGGGAAAATCCTAAAAAAGACAAGGGAAATAGAAAAATTTCAATTTAAAATAATGACATAGGAAAATCCCAAATCAATTTTTTTTACTTTTTTTATTGTGTAATTACCAAAAATGCTACTGGATTTTTAAGAACATGAGTATCATAATTCATAATAAGAGTATCTCAATTAACAACAACAGTACAAACAATTCATAGTATAAATATCTAATACCTAAATGCTTCTATTGTTGTTAACTAAAATACTTTTGTTGTGAATTAATATACTCGTGTTGTTAAAAATTTAATAGCATTTTTATAATCACACAATAAAAAAGTATAAAAAAACTGATTTAGAATTTCTCAATTTCGTTGCTCTCAATTTCCTTTCTTTTATCTTTTTTCTTTTGAAATTTTCCTTAAAAAAAATTCAGTGTCGTCTAGTATATGACAAATTATTTTAAAAAATACTCTATACTAAAAAACAGTTGGTATGCACAAAAAGGAATTTATATAAAAATACTAAAATGCCCTCTAGAAAAACAAAATGCCCCCAGTGTAGTATGGCTATCAAAGTCAGCCGTTACAGCAAGCCCAGGTTTTGTCGGACAAAAACATACATCTACAGCACAAATTAAGAACCTAGCGTTCAAACAAAACAGCCCAAAAATTGAAGACAGCTCCAGAGAAATCCACATTCAAAAACCAAAACATTGAACCCAGATCCCAAAAAAAAAAAAGAACCCAGATCCCAAAAGCAAAACAATTTGTGTAAGATGAGATTCGTGTTGTTCAACTTTCAGAGGGAGAACGTGGTTAAGGAAAGAGAAATCGAAGAAGCTGTTACTGTTGGAGATTGCCGTCGACGTCTTTGCTTGGGGCTCCCATCGGCTACAGCGTGGCCGAGTTCAAAACGCAGTGAGACAAGAGGAACAGATTTGATGAGAATGAGAAGAGAAGACGACCAGATCTGATAGGTGAAGTTTCTTTAGAGATAGAATCAAACAAAAGGAGGGTGAGAAGCTCGCCGGAGGTGAGGGCAGTGGACCAAATGGAAAGAATGAGAGAAGCCAGATCTGTAATTATGATATAAGTGTGTGTACTTGTCTATATGTATATAAATATATTACCAGCTCAAGAGCGCACAATTTTCTGAGAAGCTTCCAGTCGTCACCGACGGGGGTGAAGGTGATGTTGGAGCCGCCGTAGAAAATGACATCGGCGGCAGGATGACGAGGCCTCTGAGCAAAATTGGCATCTTGAGTTTTCATGATCTCTTTGGCCCATTCCGGCGACGACACCACAAGCATCGTCATATCCCCCATCTTCAGCATCATCAGAGGGCCGTATTGCTCCGCCAGTTCCCTCACCCGATGGTGCCGCATGCCATGCCGCAGATGGAGATAGTTTCCCATCACCGGAAGCCTCCACGGCCCGGGCGGAAGCTTCTTCGGTGCTCCCCATATGGCTCTCTGTAGTATCTTGAGAAAAACCAGTGAGATCGCAGTAGTGAAGATGATGGTGGCCACGTCGAGGGAACCGAACAAAGGCACCGTATCCATCGGCGAAATCAGGATAAGACTCTGCTAATTTCTCAGTCGGGTTCAGTTCAGTTGGTCAGATATGAAGTCTAGCTGCTTTGTTTGTTTGTTTTTATCGCAAAATAAAGTCAGTGTGTGTTTAACTGTTTATTATATACTCCAGTATATATATATATATAATATATTCCCGATGAGGCAGGTGGGCCCACATTTAGCATACTCCTCCGGTCTTACAGTGGGCAGAAGAAAAAATTTCATCTTATTTATTAGGCAGAGAGAGAGAGAATTTTTATGTGAATAAATCTACCTTTAATTTATTATTATGTTAATTTTATTTTTATGTAGTATAATATATATTAAATAAGGGTAAAGTTAAAAAGTTATTGAATTCAATAGTTAATAAAGTTAAATTTTTTTTTTTAATTTGTGCAGAAAAATGTTAGAAATATCTTATATATAGGATCAGAAGAATATTCAAATACTACTATCAAGATTCTGAAGGGTTTAGATGAGAGTTAAATTGGGGTTGAACCGGTAAAAAAATTTAAAATTATTAATATGAATTTTAAAGAAAAGGTAAAAAGAAAATGATTTAAAAAAAAAAGAAAAAAAAGCAAAGCTGGTTGACCCGGAATCAAACCAATTTAACCACCGCGTCAGCGGTTTTTGGTCTCATCCGGATTCTAAAACACTGACTACGATTACTGACTTTTAGGTTAATATAATATTAATGCTTTAAACTTCTCTAAATTTTTGTTTAACTCCCACAAATATTAAATCATAGGCTTAGATTATTGAAGGGATAAAATGGTCTACATTTATAATGAGTTATATTGTTATGTACTAGTTTAAAATGATTTATAAATGACTTGTTGTGGAGTATATGTAAAAATAATCTTTTTCATACTTTATGCATAAGATTTTATGTGAAAGGGACCACAACCTATAATTATATACTTAAGATAACAAAATTAAAGAGAAAAAGATAAGAAAATTGTAATTAAAATAGATAAAAAATAAATAAGTTTTACATTTATTAATATAGATACTCAAATCATTAATACAATATATAATATTCAAGTTATTAATACAACTGGAACTTACTTATCTTTTACCTATTTTAATTATATTTTTCTATCTTTCTCTCAAGTTAAAATGCTAACAAATTAAAATAACCAAATTCATATTAATCAAGAATAACTGTGCTATAGAAATAATTGAGAAAATTGCTTAGAGGTTTCGAGTAAAGAAATATGTCTTCAGATAAAAAAAATTATTGTTAGATCTCAGTTACCAACTTCATGTGTTGCGATGGGTTTGTTAATGAAACGCTATTGACAACTCTACAGGACTTGATAATATTTTTTTTATTTCAGGGCCTTTTTAACGTAAATTTTCTTACTCCCAACATCAACACAATTTTCCAAAAAGAATATAAGTATATCTCTCCGCATGGGCTTCGTGCACCACGAGGGTTTTGTTCTTTTTATACGTACGCAATGATCATTAAAGTTATTATTTTTTTTTTGGCACAAATTAGTGTTAATATTTAAGTGTCTGGCAAACAGAAAACATTTTTTTTGTCAATTCAAAAAGAAAAGTTTATACCTAAGTGGATTAATTTTTTTTGGCGCATGCACCACGTGGGTTTTGTTATTTATATATGCCAGGCATATGCCTATTTTGATGAGTTTTTTTTTGTTTTTGTTGCTTCTTTTTTATTTTTTTTTTAAAATAAAATTGCTGAAAAATTTCTTCACGCTAAAATTCATTGTAACTTATTTTCAGTTGGCTTAACTTCTCTTCGACTATATACAACATATATAAGAAAAGATATGTCGATCATTGATGAAGAAAAAAAATTGCTTCCAGTAAATGACTCGGGATACATAGGTGCCATTGGCTATAAATTTTCCAATGAAGGATTGTTTAAAAACATATTTTTTTTAATTCATATTCATAATATTATATTCACACGTTATTAAAAAGAGGATATAATATTCGTTACGTGCTGCTCGTGCTCTGATGCTGTGATTATCTTTCTATATGAAAGTTTTGGATCTAGGGAGCACGGCAATTAGAGAAAATACTTTTTTTTTATTTTATAAAAGTATAAAAGAGAGAGAGAGAGAGAAGACGGTACTACTGCTTCTCTTTGATATAAAATAAGTATTGGGGAAATTAATGAAAATAAATAAGTTAAATTAAAGTATTATTATTTTTTAAATCAATTTATCTATCTTATAAATTGATATATAATACAATAACACAATATATACTATAATTAAGTATTACATTTCGTATTATTAATCTCCCTAAAAAAAGTTAACTAACTTTCATGATAAGAAGGGAAGGTAATTAACGTTTTTCTTTTTATTACAAAACCCTTCACTACTACAAAAAAAAAAAAAATTATCATGTGGCGCTTAAAAAACGTTACAACAGTTAGCACCACTATAAGTTCTTGTGGCGCTTTCTAAAGCGCGACAAGAGTTCTAATGATTTTTAAAAAAAGATTTTAGGTAGCGCTTTTTTAAAAGAAGGGCCACAGGAAGAGGAATACCCATTTTAGGTGGCGCTTTCTTGAAAAAGCGCAACCTAAAGTCATTTTTTTTAAAAAAAAGATTTAATTTTTCTTTCTAATTCTTTTTTTTAAACTACAACGGAAAACCCTAAGAAGAACTACCTATAATCATCAAAGTGGGTACAATCAGCCTGCAGTAAATCCTTCAATGCAACATGAGGGTTATTCATCAGATAAAAGCCAGGCATAACTACTGATTATTTGAAATCAAATAGAGAGTTGGATTTCAACCTAACCATAAAACATTAAAAAATTATTAAAAATCAGTTGAGAAAAAAATTCTATGGAACAAGAGAATAAGAAGAAAAACATAAGAACAAATTATACAAGAGAATATATAATATAAAAGAACAAGAGAATATGTATAAACAAAATTAAAAAAAAGAACCCAAAAAAATTAAACAAAGTCGGAGCTGTTCGACATACCTTTTTAGTGGAGATCAATATGAAGAACAAGCAATAGTGAACTTCAAACTTTAATGGAGGTGGAACTATGGAACTGAGAGAAATAAAGAAAGAAGGAAGATAAAAAAGAGATGAAGTTAAAATAAGAGAGTCAAAAAACAAGCGGGAGTAAATAAAATTTTCATTTATTGTGGTGCTTATTTAAAAAAGTGTCACAGGAAGTTAAGTATATTGTGGCACTTGTTTAAAAAAAATACCCTAGGAAGTTAACATGTCAATAAAAAAAAAGACCACTCACGAATCCCAGTGGAGAACCCCCTTTAAGCGTCCCCTAAGAGTGGTTCCAAGAGGGGTTATGCTGCCCCCAACTACTCTTTCTTCACCCCAAGAGGGGGAGTAAATGGTTGGGGTGCAACTTGGCCCCAACTATTTACTCCCTCTTGGGGAATAAGCGCCCTCAAAAGGGGGGGGGTGTTCTCCATTTGGATCTATGAGGAGTCTTTTCTTTGTTTTTTTACTGATATATGTTGATTTCCTGCGGCGTGTTTGGTTTGAAGGGAGGGACACTCATTCCCTCATTTGGTTTAAAAAATTTGGGGGGGGGGAGGGGATCTAAAATTTTAGCTCTCATTCCCTCCCTTCCCTCTATTTTAGTTCCCTCCAAATTGGGAGGATTAGGAGGGGAGGTAAATTTGTTGACCATTTTATCCCTACTCACATTTTAATATCCCAATAATACCCATAGCAAAAAATAAAACAAATCCTCCATTCATTCGCACATTACTTTATAGTCTCTACAACTCACTCGTCACTTTCTCTTGAATCCTCACTCTCGGTGACTTCCTTCGAGAATCCGTGTCTCTATTTCCATCGTTGGCGTGCTCTTTGTTTGGCATTTCCGGTGTGAGTGTTTTCCGTGCTATGCATCTTCTGTCTCTTGGTGAGTAGTGAACGATTCTGATCTGTTGGTATGCGGCGAGGATTCTGATATGTTGGTGTGTGGCGAAGGATTCTGATTTGTTGGTACATGTTTTTCGTTCTGCTCGTCAGTGGTGTGAGTGTTTTCTGGTCTTCTCGTCGGTGGTGTGAGCCTTTATTGTTCTTGTCGTCAGCGCATAAGGTTAAAGTTGCTTTAATCTCTCTTTTATTTTAGAAAATTATTGTTAATCTAGATTAACATCAAAAGTATAATAACATAGTCAATCTAATATGTTTCTGCTGCTATTTCAATCTATGGGTGCTTGATACTTTCCAATTTGATCTGTCAAACTTGCTATCTGATCTGTGTCTCAATTTCATTTCATACGTTTAGCTTTTGAGTTGATACATGGACAACAGCTAAAGGCCTTAATAAAATCAAGTAAATGTGATATCAATAGGTTAATATGGCTGAATGTTTCCTCTGAATCACACCCATCCAGATCATAATACTTTGCTGAATGTTTCCTCTCCTGGCACGCGCCACCTTTTAAATTATGTTTCTAGCATTGCATAAAACTAAATTAGTAGCAGTATCAGTTCAAGTTCGAAGAACATGCTCTGTTGCACTGAAAGAGTATTCCTTGCAGCCGTGTGTTCATGGCTGTTTTCTATATTTAATTCCTTTGAGTACTGAAACTTTGAAGGATTGATATGATTAGCATTTATTTTGCATCTAGACATATTTCTTTGAGCTTGATTATGCTTGCTTGTTGGCATATTTCTTTTGCTTGGTCAATGTAACTGTTAGGGGTACATTTATCTAATGTGGCTTTCATCTAGGTACTTAGCTTAATGTTCTAGCCAAAAGAATAAAATAGATATGGTTTTCATAGCAACATGTGTTTTAAAGATTCCATCAACTTATACTCTTTTTATAAATTATGTGACTTTGAAATAGGCGAGTTTGAAGTTTTTAGTAACCCTAGTGCCTATAAATATAATTCTTCAGAGTGTTATGATATGGATGAGTATAATAATAACCAACAAATAGTCCTTGCCATTTTCATATTCCTTCTGTTAAAAATTACTCTTCTATTTGCTATTAACATGAAGTTCACATACAATTCCAAAGTTATTCCTGTTCTTGGTTCTCATTAATATGCATTGATAAAATCTGTATGCGCCAGTATGTAAGTAGTATTGCCTGGAAGTGGTGCAAAGTTCGATGAGAATTATGTGACTTAGTTGATGTATTGAGAATTATGTGACTTAGTTGAGCTCTCTTTCTCTCCTTCTCAAATTTTGATCACTTCCCCCTCCTCTATCTTAATATCTCCCTCTTCCTTCTTCTAGTTCTGCAGTTTATGCTCTAACCCCACCCCTATTTCTACAGCTTTCTTCCTAAAATAGCCTCAGTTTGCATCTGTTTAAGTGTGTGAGTTTTCTCAACTTGTTTTCCATCACAAATGGTGACCAACAAAAACTAAAGGCCCAAAAGATTAAAATAGATATGTTTAATAGAATTTTTTCCTGAAAATATGAAGCAGCCACACGATCTTGCATTACAAAGAATCTCGCTGGGATCTTCTTAACTATAATATGCTTTATTTAGGTCTGATCTGTAGAAAGCTTTGATTTGTGTCTTTGAATATTGCAATGTAAATAGAATCTTAACTTTAATTTTGTTATTTCACTTTGTTAGATGGACTATGAACTTGAGTACATGTTATTGGTGCGGCAATGAGTTGAATTGTGCCAAAAAGCAATAGCTCTAATAGTGTGTGTTGTTGCTCAATTATATGTCAATGAGATGTGTTCTAAAAAAATAAGTTATAGTTTGAGTGGCAAAAGAGAGAGGGTGCGTGATGAAATAATGAGTAGAATAAGTAATTGCCCATCCAGTCGAAATATCATTAGAATGACTCCTAGAGCTTTCTTAGAATTGTGTAGTATGT
>JBAGKO010000011.1:13935576-13946567 GCA_037177275.1 Acacia concinna | reverse complement strand
TAAAAATATTTTTTAAATGATAATTTTTTAATATAATGCATTTTAAAATAATATATTTCATATTAAATTTATTTTATAATAAACATTTTTCAATTATTATAATATTTTTATAATTGGTATTATTGAAATATCAAATAAAGTGTAAGGGCAAAAAAGTCTAAAATTTTAGTTCCCCTCCAAAACCCCCTAATTTGGAGGGGAGACAAAATAGAGTGTAGGAGGGAAGGGAATAGAATCTTTGGGGTCTCTTCCCCTCCAAAATTTTGAACCAAATAAAATAAAGAGAACCAATACCCTCATCTCTGAGGCTCCTATCCTATACCCTTCCCTCTAACCAAACACATCCTAAAAAAAAGTAAAAAGCAGGGGAAAGCAGAAAATGCCAAACAGCTTTTGTCCTATTATAGTATCTCACTAGTCACTGACTACCCTCCAGTACACAATGCCCCGACCCGATTGGTACAACAGAAGAGTTTATAGGGAACTCTAAAGTGAAACTAGAAATAATTGTAAGTGAAAATAGCATTCTTATGTCTCATGTATTTCTCTTATCATCTCCTTTTTCATTATTCTCTCATCATCTCATATCCACTTTTAGATTTTTAAAATAAATGGTTCAGATTCAATTTTTCGTAAAATTATTACTATAAATATATATAAATAAGTTTAAACTCTTAAAATATAATCTATAAATTTATAATTGTAAATATAGAAAAAATTATAAATTACAATTTATACAATATTATAATAATTTATAAAATATTAAATTTAAACCATTCATTTTATCATCAAAGGGTGGAAATGAGATTATGAAAGAGGATTATGAGAGTATCCTCTTCCTTCTTACACACTATTATTATTTGGTATTTGGCTCGGTGAATACTTTACATGGATGGTTTAAAGGACATTCACGTAGAAGCAAATTCAATACAATTAAAATCTACTTTCACTTTCATTTAATCCACTCCTTACCAATAAGATTACAGAATATGAAGGGTGGACAATGGCTTTCCATATCTCTCTTTATACATATCTTTAAGGAAGGGTTGAAAAGACCAACTTAATGTGTTTACAATTTTGTGCTGGGTTTGGGCTAAAGCCCAATTCATTTGCAGGCCAATTAATGTTTCATTATTTCTAAAACATTTTTACATATGCATGGAAAAATTTTAGACAAATACTTTAAATTATTAATATCCCAAATAAGTTTCATTCCGCACAAATGGTTTTGGTATTTAGCTATGATAGATTACCGGTTCACAATCCATTTTTATTCGGAAATCACATATCACATATTTAAGATTTTTAAAATTTAAAGCTATTTTGCTCAAATTTTTTCCTTTTATAAATTACAACTTTCATGATATAATTATGAGAAAATTCTTAACATTTTATAAAATTACGAAGTTAATGGATTATGAGAAGGTCAAATTAATTTGAGCAATCTTATAGTTTTTCTCAGTTTAAAATCAGGTGTGACGTTTTAATGTTTTATTTTTCTCCTTTTTATTAGTTTCTTTAACTTTCTGCTATTATATTATATCTGTCATTTCCTCTAACTTGTAAAGTCCTCACTGTTCCTTCCCTCTTCTCCAAAACACGCTCCCTCATCCCCCAAGAAATTATATATTTTCAATCAAGCCCCTGCTTTAGTAACAGAAGAACAGAGCTTTTTTAAGATGCCTTTTCATATCATTGTATTATACCATTATGCATCATTAATTCTAGTTAATTATTCGTCCGTAAAATTAACTCCTTTTGAGGTTTTTGTTTTTAAAAAACATATCCATAGAAGAGTTGGTTTTTCATCTATTGAAGAGAAAATAATAAAGAAATTGTTAGAGGTAGTTCATACATATTCAACAAAAACCATTGGTTGCGCCGGTTAGAAGGATTGATTATTGAGCAATATGTATATAGTCATCTAAAAATGGAGTTGAAGAAGAGCAGAGTGAACGCTCAATGATTTTACTGAGCAATTAGTTAATAATGCATCTAAAATAAAATTTAGTTAATGTTTATGACATCGATCGTGCATCATATATATGCAGCCGGATATTACATTAAGGACATCTGTTGATCCAACTCATTCCCAAACTCTCTTCAAAGTTCATTCAACTACTTGCACACAAGATCAGCGTGAGGAATGGGAACAAGGATGAGAGGCTCTTTCTTTTTGAAGACTGAAGCCATAAAAACTTCATCCATGTCTAGGGTTTCTGGAGTAATCCCAGAAGGAAGCTGCCAATCAAAATAACACAGCAAGTTTGCCAGAAGAATCTCTGTAATGGCAGGACCAAACAACATGCCAGGACACATTCTCTTACCTGAACCAAATGGAATATACTCAAAGTTTGACCCTTTATAGTCAACAGAACTGTTCATAAATCTTTCAGGAGCAAACTCGTCTGCATCAAATTGTGAAGTGGTCCAATACTTGGGTTCTCTTCCGATGGCCCAAGCGTTCACAAGCACATGGGTTCCTTTAGGGATTGTGTAGCCACTGATCTCACAGGTCTCTGAGCATTCTCTTGGAGCCAGAAACGGAGCTGCAGGGTATAGTCTTAAGACCTCTTTGATCACTAGCTTTAGATATTTCAATTCTTCTAGTGCTGTTTCATCAATACGTCCTCTCTTCTTCAACACTAGTCTCACTTCTTCTTGTGCTTTTTCCAACATTGTTGGCTTTCTCACCATTTCTGCCATAGCCCATTCTGCAAATTTAGATGCTGGATCAAATGCTGCTAGGATCACATCCTGTAACATACATATCATATTAGCATATATAACAAGGCTTTATATATATATATATATATATAATGTAGAGATCAACAGTTTGAATAGTTTAACTATAGCAATATTGCAAAGAATTTAAGGTTAAAGGTTGAGTTTCAATCGAGTCAAAGTTGTAAGGACTAAATTACGTTAAGTTGAAGTTAAACATGAAAATAGATCTCGCATAAATGAAAGTTAAAAAAATTACTTGTGTTTAATGTACACAAAATCAGTTCTCATCATAATGATGTGGTGAGATTTACATCATTTAAATAATTTAAAAATTCCAATTGACAGTTTTGAAATAATAAAATTATTTTTTTAAAAAATAATAATTAAAAGATTATCTCTATTTCAAGCTTTGTAGTCATTAAATTTTTTTTTCTAAAAAAAAACACAAATCTAGACAGTCAGTGTTAGATTTAGAATTTAGAATGGTCCAGATTCAATGCATACTCAATGGTTTGTAAGGAGTAATAAATTGAAGAAGTGTAAGGGCAATTAATTAATACTAACCATCATGACGCCTTTAACGTTGTGCATGGTCAAATCACCTTGACGTTCCAATTTCAAAAGAGCAGAGAGTAAACTCTCTCCACCTCCTCCAGTTTTACCAACGTGACTGCTAGCGATGATGTTTTCAAGAACTACATCAATTTTCCGGCGTACTCCCTCATACCTGCGTCTTGCTCCTGTAGCCACCTGAAGCCACCTCTGAGAAGGATACAGATCGGAGAAATCTTGCGGCGACGCTTGTAGAGCCGTAGCACAAGCCCACATAATTGCTTCTTCTTTGGCGCCGCCGTGCATCTCGCCGAAAGCCGCCCTTGAGGCAATCCTACAAGCGGTGGCGAGAATTCTCTCCGTGAGATTCACGGCAGAACCAGCCTCTGCAGATAATTGTTTCATCAAGCTTGACACTTCCTCTTCCCTAAGTCTTTGGAATGATCTCACACACGTCGCATTTAACTGTTGCCAGCAAAAACATCACACACAGTGACACACGCAATTAGTCAAAAGTGCGATTTTTTTTTTTTTGCCAGAAAAAAGTGCAATATTATTTAGTTATCTAATTAATATAAGATTTCAGTTCAATCGCTCAGTTTTTTTTTAAATCTTTTAATGCCATATTTAAATGGAGAGAAAATTAAAGGAAAAAGAATATTGGGAGGGAAACATTCTAAAAATAGCAAGTTTATTTAATTAATTTTTAAAACTTTCTTTCATAATACTCTCTTTCCCTATTTTCCTCTATTATTCCTTACGATGTTTGGCTCAAAAAAGGTTTTTTTTTTCTTGTCACAATGGTTATTTTGAAAATTAAATTTAAGATGTCAAAATTTTCTAATCTACAAGCTCAACGATTTTTATTTATTATTAAGGTAATGTACAACATGGTTTCATATATATATATATATATATATATGTGCATGCATGTTAATTCAAAAGCAAGCAGAGTGGAATAATAATAATAATGAAGTAATAAATCATTCAAATGTGAAGGAAATTACTTACCAGATGCTGAGAGGAAATCTTTCTGAGAAGCTTCCAGTAATCACCAGAAGGGGAAAATACAATGTTGGAGGGACCATAAAACACAATATCAGAACCAGAAAGATAAGGTCTTTGACCAAATATATGATCCTTCGTTTTGGTAACTTCTTTAGCTATTTCTGCAGATGACACCACCACCATTGATATCCCTCCCACCTGAAGGTGCATCAATGGCCCATATTTGTCCGACAGTTCTCTAAATCGCCGGTGCAGAACGGAGAAGCCGCTGAGGAGGTGGTGGGTGCTTCCTATAACCGGAAGCTTCCATGGCCCTGGTGGCAGGTTTGGTTTCTTGTTTCTGAAGCTTCTTACCAGTTTCAGACAAGTTACGAGGAACAAAATCGAACTGAGAAGAAAGGATAAGTAGGAGGAGGTATTGAGATCCATGGCCAAAACACAGAGTGAGTGATCATCAAAGACATGACTTATTTATATAGTCCCATTTAGTTATAGGTTAAGAGTAAGAGAGAAGAGTAAGAGAGAGAAGAAATAATTTTCTCTTCCAATTTATGTGGGAGAGAAAGAATTTTATTCATATAAATATATAATTTTCCTCTTTATTTACTATATGTATTGATTTTATTCCCATGTGGTATATATAATATATATTAAATAGGGTTCACATTACAAGGTTGGTTGAATTTTAAAGTAAAGTTAATGAAGTTTAAGATTTCTTTTTTTTATATGAGAAACCTGCTGAAGTGATTTATAAATAAGATTAGGGGAGTATAATAAAAAAATGTGTTGGTAATGCATATATGATATAACTGTGTGTTTGTAAATTATTGATAATCACTCGATCCGTTTACTTTTATTTTGTTTTAGTTTCTCGTAGCTGTTATTTTGTTGTTTATTATTCATGCAAGCTTTTCCTGGTTTCACGCCTACGTGGAGAATCTTCAATGTGGCTTCGTTTTTTAGTTAATCATTTGACCGATTGGGAAATAAAAAACTAATTAATAATCTTCTGCTATGTCATAGCTGTCACCTCCTCTCTTCAATAAGATCAATTTAAAAATTATTAAAATTATCTAAAGTCAACATCAAATGCTGTCATGATAATAGTATTAATACGGGGTGTATATCTTTGGAGAAGAATGTCTCCATTTTTTTCCTCTCAATTTTCTCACTATTTAGGTATCTGTCATTAGATTAATTTTTAATAGTTAGGATTTGAGTTATTTAATATAATATTAAATAAGTTAAGAAGCTATCATAATAAATAGATTAAGGGCTTATTTGGTATAAGAAATAAGTCACTTATAAGTGATTTATTGCGCGATAAGAGAAAGACTTCTCTCATACTTCATATTTTAAAATAAGTTATTTATAAGTAATTCTAAACACAAAACAAATCTCAATCATTAACATTTGATCTAACAGTGCATATACTAAATAGAGAGGAAATAGAGACAAAAAAGCAATAGAGACATTCCTTACCAATATCTCATTTTATGAGATACGCGGGAAACAAAAACGAGGTATATCACGGAAAATCATATTTAAGAATTTAAAATGAAATTGTTTCCCAAACATATTTATTGAAAAAGATGAAAACGATGCACGTTCTAAGTTTTGAAACGTGCATCGTTTTCATAATCAGTTTCTTTGTGATAGATATAATTATTGAATATAATTAATATTTTAATCACTTGTGGCACATTTATATGTATTTTTCTATAAATGAAATCAATCCGAATATTTCAGCTTCCTTGCCAGCCTAAGAGTTGAACCAATATAATTAATATTCACATTTTTCAGGCGATCACAATTTAATTTCTAATTTCGAATCATCTATGCGTGTGCATGTGTGTGTATTGGAGATTTAGAGTTAAGTTTTAAGTAAAGCACGCAATAATTCTCAAATCAAAGGTATAGCATCCCACATGATTAAGTGTTGTTTTAGAAGGTCAATGATTCCTTAAAGTATTCTTAAATAAGAAAATTAATAAACTGGCCATGTTCAAAACGATTTTCTTAATTTATACCCTCTAGGCCTTAATATATGTATCAATTGAATATTTTATAAATATTAAGGAAGTAAAATAAATTACTTAATTACATCATATATTGTATATCATTAGATTATATATTAGTTTATAAGTCAACTAAATTAGTTTGGAGAAAAATAATTGGGAAAATTAATCTTTTGGTCCTTATAGTTTTGACCAAATTGTAACTCAGTCCCTATACTTTGACTTAGTCCAACTCAGTCCCTATAGTTTTGACTTGGTTGTAACTCAATTCCTAATCTTTAACTTGCCGCAACTTGATCCATGTAGTTTTAATCACTTTATAATTTAATCCTTGACCTTTATTCTAGAACATAATGAGTAAATTATAAAGTGGTCAAAACTATAAGGACTGAGTTGCAGTGGGTTAAAGTTCATGAACTGGTTGTAGCCAAGTTAAATTATAGGGATTGAGTTGTACTGAATCAAAGTATAAGGACTGAGTTACAATTTAATTGATCAGAATTATAAGGACCAAAAGATTAATTTTCTTAAAATAATATATAAATACTTTAAAATAATTTATTTAACTTTATTATCATCTTAAAAAAAAAGTTAACTAAACCTTATATTAAAGACTCCGTAGTATTATATTTAAGCTTTTTTGTGCTGGCTTGAAAGTTATTACTTTTCCAAGGTAATATTGTTTTTTTTTTGTTAGTTCATTTTGCATTATGGATATACCAGTTGCCAACTCAATCTTTCTATAAAGTCATACTTTATAATTTTTAGAGGTTTGGAGGATAAGTTGTGATTTTTCGAAGTCAGTTCCAAATATTTATTGCATGTGCCATGTGGCATACGTATACTTTGAATATAATTATATCAAGCGCCATTTTAGTATGTAAAACAGATCGAGGAAAGGGGAAGGGAAAGGTGGATATCACATGACACTTCTTAAAAAAAAAAACCCTTTCCATGTGTGTTTTTAGAGGCTAAAAATGGATGTATATGTGGAGATGTGGAAAGTAGAGAACCTACGTTTGAATAAAAAAGGGACGTAGAAAAAACATACGATGTCCCTAATATTTATTAGGGACGTCATAAAGGCTGAGATACCACGTTCCTAAAAAGGTTTAGAGACGTAGTATCATTGAGATACCATGTCCCCAAATTGCTTTGAGATGTGGTATCTCAAGGATACCATGTCCCCAAAGCCATTGGGGACGTGGTATGGTCTTTTAATGTTTTAAAATGAGAGCACGGAAATTTTTACATTCCAAAAAGATTTAAAATGCGAGGGGGAAAAGTTTTTTTTTTAAAAATGATTTGCACGTATTTTTTACATTACTCATTGATTCAATCTATACAAAAATATCATATAGTACTACATAAATAGTATACTATATAAATATACATACTAGCTAATCAAAATGTTACTATATATACTACCTATAATCAAAATGTCAAAAAATCTAAAATGAACTTTATTCATAATCCATAAGTCTAAAACTTCTAAAATAGAGACAAGCAAGCACCTACTGAAGAACTTAATGGCGCGGAGATCAACTTTGAAAGAACGGCGGACAAGATCGAGGTGGTTGAACACCAAACAACGGTAGCACAAAGTGATGGGAGGGATAGTGGAGGTTTCAACTGCATCAAGCAAGAAAGACCTATGGTAGCACATTTGAAAGACCCATAACAACACGGACAAGCTGCTGGGTTGAAGGATGAGCAACGACAACGACACACAAGAACGAGCTATGGCAAGTGAGAATGACCATAAAGGACCAATCGTGTTGGAGAATGAGCATGAGAGCAAGAGAGAATGGAGAGGAGAAAAGAGATGATTTGGTAGGATGGGTTTGATAGAAAAGAGATAAATACGGTTTTTATAATAAAAGACGATATGAAAATGAGCGCGCGAGGATTCTGGATAAGTGAATCCAAAACCATTCCACATCCCCAATTATAATTAGGGACGTGAAAAGTAGGGAATCCACGTCCCCAATTATAATTGGGGAAGTGGTTTCCCCATTGTGTAATGGGGGCAACCACGTCCTCAATATATATGGGGATGTGGTTGCCCCATTTCATATTTTTGATTATAATTGGGGGCGTGGAATGCCTTTCCACTTAATTTTTTTGTGATAATAATTACATAAATGTCACTACCTCACTTTTTGATGTCCCTAATTTTAAAAATGGACGTTTTATAGGGATGTGAAATGTATATTTTATAGTAATGTGATGTTGAGGCAACTTGAAACCAATTTGAATATATGGAACCTCCAAACTTCACTACTACAAAAAAAAAATCTTGTGGCACTTATTTTTACAAATTTATGGTGCTTAAAAAAGGTCACAAGTCTTAACGCTACAATAGGTTTTTGTGGTGCTTCAAAGAGCCACAGTAAGTGAGAAAGATAATTAATTTTTTTTTAAAAAAACCTTTTGTGGCGCTCTCTTTGAGAAAGCACAACAGGAAGTCCCCATACTTCTTGTGGCGCCTGTTCAAGTGAGCGCTACAAAAGATAAAAAAAAGTCCTTTTGTGGCACTCGCTGGAAAAAGCACTACAATTGGTCGAAGTAAGACTTCCTGTGGTGCTCTTTCAAGGGAGCGCCACAATAGGTTTTTTTTTAAAAAAAGTTTTTTTTATATATTTCTTTTAAAACCCTATATAATTTTTATCCACAATACTTTAAGCGTAAATTTTTATATTAACATGTAAAAAAAATAAAAAATTAAAATACAAGTGTTAAAAATAAATTAGAAACCATCAAAAGAAAACAAATAAAATACAAATGGTGAATACATAATTTTTTTTTACCTATGCAATTCAATGTCAATTACTACATGAGCTAAAATTTATAACCACTACATGCTTTCACATACAACCTATATATGATAACATTTAAATTATCTCAATTATTTTTCAGCATATAAAAATGAGAATAAGCTTAAAATTTTCTTAAAAAAACTTATAGTGTATGTAGGAAGTTTAACAAGAATGATATACAACTTTAAGCAAAACATTTGGAAAAGAAGTTAGTAAAGGAAAATATAAAGATAAGGTTGTATGTAATTTTAACATTAGAAAAAGAAAAAAAAAAGAGTATGTACTTATGAGATCTTTAAGATAGGGATGAGTAGAGGTACTGAGCCCTAAGAAAGTGAAAGCGAGGGAACAAATGAGTGTTCACCGGATAAGATGGAGAAAGAGAAGGAAATGGAAGTAGGAGTAGGAGTTGATATATAAATGGAAAAAGAGTGGGGAGTAGGAACCAAAATGATAGGGAAAAGGGAGAAGAAATTTGAGAAATACGAGATACAGAAAAATGGGGGGAACTCAATGAGTTATTGTAAAAATTTGCGCTAAAATAAAGTATGGTTTGGGCGAGAAAAAGAAATTTAAAAAGAAGTGAGAAGGAAAATAATTTTTTAAAAAATAAAAATAAAAAATGACCTTTTGTGGCACTCTTTCGAAAAAGTGCCACATGAAATGGGGGATTTCCTGTGGTGCTTTTTCAAACGAGCGCCACCTAAAGTCCTTTTCTTTTAAAAAAAATTTAACAAAAAATCACATACAAGCTGTGACACTTTTTTTTTTTAAAAAACGCCATAAAATGTGCGCCACTTAAGCCTCTTTGTGTAGTCATGCTCCTTGAAACATCAAACTAAGGTAGGCTTCTATATATCTTCATTTAATTACTTTTCATTTAATCAAGTGTGTAATTAATTTCAACCACTTGAATTTGAAATAATTTAGTCGTATACCCAAATTTGGGAGCTTGAATCTGAGGAGAGTGAATAATTAACTTCCTAAAGCTCCCCAAGTTTTCACAGCTATGCACACATATGATTATCATGAGGAGAGTGAATGAAACGATATGATTTTTTTTTCTTTTTCAGGCTAATATTCATAAAGATCAGTCATGTCTTTTTTAAGTGTAAAAAGTTCAGTCTTGTCTATAACCAATATAAGGTTAGTCTAGCGGTGTAAAACCTCTAGATCCATTTAAGTCTTAATTTCAAGTTTTGAATGAGACATCTGTATGGAAAGGGGCATGTAAGAACCTTGAAATTGAAGTGTTTAGTTGCTTGAACATCTGGTAATAGAATTCAGTCATGTCTAAGTCTCTTAACTACACCAGACAAAATGAATGAATCTTGGAGGCCCAACTCTGAGTTCATTTTTCCTGGTGCAATTAAGAGAAAACAATTTATCTCAAAATGTGGGATCATATGTCTATTTTGTAAAGTACATATAAGTGGAGACTATATTTATATGGAGTGTCAAAGACTACTAGTGCCAAACAAGTACCCCTATTTATCAACGTAATACTTAAATGTTAAACATAATTCATAAATATAAGATTATGAGATTCACAGTGGAAGTCTTACATACTTCTTGCCATAGTGTATGAATACTGTATATTCTATGAGATTTTCTTGAATTCTTATGAACGGGAATTTTTGACACAGCAATGGACTGTTGAACACCGTCACCCCGTCAGGGAATTCTTGATCGAACTAACAACTTTTCTAACGTATTTGTTTTGAGTCTGGCCTCCTCCTTATGTAGCCTCCCATCAAGACTCTTGAAGGACTCAACGACCAGTCACAACTCTCTGAACGCAACTCTTCAATCCATAATTCAAATAATGATGCGGGACACATCCGGTGATATATTTATACGTGTATAT
>JBAGKO010000011.1:13922881-13935476 GCA_037177275.1 Acacia concinna | reverse complement strand
TCGTCAGCACGTTTTGACAACTTCTCAGGCGGAGGTACTATTCACAATGCATGCGAATGTTAACAACTTCACAGGCCGTTTTGACAACTTGATAAGCACGTTTTGACAACTTCTCAGACGAGGGAAGTGTTCACAACCCATGGGAATCTTATTAACAACCCATGAGAAGTGTTCATGACCCATGAGACCTCATGGTAAGGCAAAAGTGTGGAGGGACTTTTTTATAATTAAGTTTGGTCCTTAGAACTTAGGGCCATTTTCCCTACTAATAAATTATGTACTGACAAATTTTCCATGGACATCTAGATTGAAACCTACGCCTTATAAGTATAAAAATTGTATTATCAACAATTAAACTAATCTTTATTGTGTATTTAGGTTTGTTTATGTGTTATCTCCTGGTGTCCAAAAAATAAATTTTTTTTTTAGAAAAAAAGAAAAAAGGGGTAAAAGCCCATTTGTAGACATAGGGGTCCAGCTTGTTTTCTTGAATCCTACAATGGGCTTCTTGTTTGGGGCAATAACTTCCGTACTAATAACCATGGCCCAAATGCTTCCATAATGATGCCACTAGCCACCTTCATCATACTTTACTTTGTTTTTTGTTTTTGTTTTTTTTGGGCTGTTTTGAGCAAACCGTTTTATAACTTCGAATTTGTTGGTTAGAGTTGAGATATTCCCACCATCCCAAATTATAAGAGATCCCAAATTATAAAAGACGTTTAACTGAATTTTTTAGTTTGAAATGATGGTAAATAATAATGAGTATGTCATAATTTTTATTCATTTTATTAAAATACCCTTATTAATAAGGAGATGTGAAATAAGAGAGAAAATATTCTTATTAAAGTTCACACCACTCTTTCCCTCTACTCCATTTTCTCTCCTAGAGAATAATAATTTTTATGGTCAATACAAACATTAATATATTGGTATTAAATAAGGTCAAAACTGAAAAAAAACATAATTAAAACACAAGACATTCTTCAAATATTTCTTATATTTTGGGACAGATAAATGTGATAGTTGTCTCTTATAATTTGAAACCATGAAGTGTCTTTTTATGTTTTCATATTAAGATATTTTGATTTATTTTTCATTTTCTAGTTGCAAGAGCAAGGTCTCCAAAATGTTGTGCTCCAAAAACAACTACATCTAGTTTGTCCAGAAGATCACAAACAAAAATATAAGTGTGTCAACAAATTTAATTTCAAAAATGTAATTTACGGCAACTTATTTATTTATCATTAATTCTCTCTTAAAACCAAGAAAATAATACTTCCAAAGATTTCTCTTGGGCTACAACTCACAAAGTTGTGCTAGTTTCTAACGGATGAACAAATTTAGTCATAAACTACGCATTCTCTCCACATCAGAACGGTGTGTGTTGTTCATAACATCTTCAAAATATAAATTTGATAATTTGCGAGGCTTATAAAATAATGTTAATGTTAATTCATATTTTTAAAAGAGAAGTAAAACGGGTTTTTCTTTTCTCTCGTGAGGTGAGGGTTTTTCTCTCAGACAGTGAGAGTAGGGGCCGAGACTCCTTGATGACGGTGCGAGGCTGACGGAATTAATGGCGGTGTGGCTGGAAGACTTGGTTGATCATTAATTGAGGGTGGGCGTTTTGTACCTATGGAAGAAAGAGGAAAAAGCGAGAAAGGACTGACGAAATCGGAGGATCAAAGGTTAGCAGATTGACGATTCAGGTGTGGAGGATATTTTTGAAACTGAATGGCGAATGCTATAGATGATTTGGACTGGGTGGTGTTACACATAATTCATAAATATAAGATTATGAGATTCACGGCGGAAGTCTTATATACCTCTTGCCATAGCGTATGAATATGTATATCTCTGAGATTTTCTTGAATTCTTCTGAATGGGAATTTCTGGCACATGGATGGACTGTTGAAACACCTTCACCCCGTCAGGGAATTCTTGATCGAACTGACAACTTTTCTTAAGTATCAATTCTTAGTTATTGTCAAGCCTTTATATAGTCTCCCATCAAGGCTTAGAAAGATTTCACCGACTAGTCGTGACCCTCTGAACGTAACTCTTTAATCCGTAATTCAAATAATGATGCGAGACATATCCGGTGACATATATATTAAAATAATAACATAAAATATATAATAATATAAATAAATATATACAATACACACACACACATTTAAATATATATATTAAAATTTCTAACATTAAAATCAATAAATAATTATGGTAAAAAAGTTTAAAAGCAAATAATCACTCCTATTCTGTTTGCATTAGCTCCTACATTATCATACAAGTGATCTTCAACTTCTCCTGCTATTATATAGATCCTATTAGCAGTCACATCTGTAGAGAAAATAATAATATGAGTCACGTCCAAGGATCCTGTCTTTAAAATCTATTCTACAACTACTGACAAATAAGAAGCGACACTCTCTAAGATAAAATGGATCCTTCCTACAATAGCAGGGTAAACAGAACAATAAAAGGAGGAAAGAAGAGCTCAAAGGCCCTTTAAGTGTGAACCATTTGAGGCACCTTATATAAGCACTAGTAATATGAACGTTGGCAGTCTCTTCATGATAATAAGTTGTCAATTTAAAAAGCCATATAATATTTTGACCGTATCAGTTTCATTTGTCATTATAGCCACCAACTTATAATGTTTAAGGCATTAAAAGATTATAAAAAAATGGTTTGATAAGTTGGGAATTATAAGAGTTTGAGGGCCATCAAGGTGAGCAATTACGCATCAAGGTTGATCCATGAAATTTGTCTTTTAATTTTGAAAGGTTGCAACGTCCAAACCTTATGAAAATCACAAGCATAAATGGCATTCAAACAACTTGATAATTCCGTTTAAGAAATAAAAAACTCCAACATATTTAATGCCCATATTTTACACATAATCCTAGCAAAATAACATTTTCCTGAAAGCTTTTTATTCCATTGAATAAATCTAAATTTTTGCAAAAAGTCTTTGAAACAAAATATAAAGTGTCTAAGTCCGCTTTTAACTCACAAAAGGGTTGGGGAGATATTGTCAGATTTCAACAGTGTGACCCATTGTTGTGTGAATTCATTTTTCCTCATGATCTATCTAGTAGCTCAAGATTACTTATTATTTGGAGCCCCACAATCCCAAACACTTTGAGACTTTTCCTTTGACACACCCACATACATTATTTCCAACATAGTCTCCAAAGTCACACTGAAAAATATGATAGTATTATTGGGTGACTAGAAATTAAACAATAATAAGATTGATAACAATATATATGTGTTGGACTATATTATGAATTGTTTAAATGTCTTCTGGCAAACAAAAAAAATTGTATAAATGTCTAATTAACTATAATTCTTTTAGGGGAAATTGAAATCATGTGTTGAAGAATTTGTTGGAAAATAACGGTGAAGTTCAATTTGACAAAAACAAAATCCAGAAACGCCTTTTATTCGATTAGGTATATACCATTGGTTAAAAGAAAGGTTCATGATTCTCTACTTAACTAAATAAATTTATGGAGTGAATATGTTGAAAATAATTTTATTCATGGTTTAAGTGCGTGATTCTTTTTACATTGAAAATTAAACAACTACTCAAACTTTCTATAAACTCCTAATTTATAATTATTTAAACGTCTAAAGAATATATAGGTTATAAAATTTTTAAGTCTTAAGTATTATATCACATGCGATTTTATTTTGGTCTTAAAAAATTGTAAAAAAGAGGGGAATGGGCAGGGGAGTTCTGGTAGGGCAAAATCCTAATGCAACTTGGGGCCAATTCTGTTGAAACCTCTAAACACTTTCAAACATCAAGGGAATTGAAGCTTCAATTTTGGTTCATTTTCTAGAAGCTTTAACCAATTGATTTTGGAATTCAGATTGAATCAGAAATTAGGAGCTGATTGGAGTCCTGAATTTTCAACCGGGAAATTCAATTCACCTGACTTGTGGTATATACTCCTCTACTCTTATTTATAAGACATAGAGAAAAAGGCTTTTTTTTTTGTTATAGTTATAAGCTACTTCATTAAATTTTTTATGTGAAAGCACAATATTTCTTCAATTATTATTGTACAAACTTGGTTCTCTTGGGGTATTATGTATACTACGTAGGAATAAATTGAAGTTTAAAAATTGTTAAATTTTAAGGTAGAGTTAAGAAGTTTAAGGTTTTCTTTAATTTGTTTAAAATGTGCTATAAGTAACTTATAAACATGATCAGAGTAATACACACACAAGGCATGTAAAAATAATTAATCAACTTCCCAAAGCTCTCCAAGTTTATTCAGCTATGTACACATCAGAAGATTACACCATAAGGAGAGGAAACTGGGATGATGATTAATACTTGTTTCACATGCATTAGTTAAAATAAAGGCATCTCTCTTAACTACAACAGCCATGTTGTAAACTCATAATCCAACTTAATTATTCCCAAACTCTCTTCAAAGTTTTATCCAACATATACTTGCACACACAAGAAGGTTACTATATATGAGGAGTGGGAACTAGGAAGAGATTGTGTTTCTTTCTCATGGTTGAGCCCAAAATAAGATCAGTCATATCTAGGGTTTCTGGAGTGGTTCCAGCAGGAAGATCCCAATCAAAGTAACACAACAAGTGAGCCACAAGAGTCTCTATGGTGGTCGGACCGAACAACATGCCGGGACACATTCTCTTTCCGGCACCAAACGGAAGGAACTCGAAATTGGACCCTTTGTAATCAACAGAACTGTCGATGAATCTTTCAGGAGCAAACTCTTCTGCATCAAATGAAGAAGTTGTCCAGTACTTAGGGTCTCTAGAAATGGCCCAAGCATTCACAAGTACTTCCATTCCCTTTGGTATTGTGTAGCCATTGACCTCACAAGTCTCTGTGCATTTTCTTGGGGACAAAACTGGAGCTGGAGGGCGTAGTCTTAAAGTCTCTTTGATCACTAGTTTCAGATATTCCAATTCTTCTAAAGCTCTTTCATCAATATGTCCTTTCTTCTTCAAGACTTGTCTCACTTCTTCTGTTGCCCTTTCCATTATTTTTGGATGTCTTGCCATTTCTGCCATGGCCCATACTGCTGTTTTAGATGCTGGCTCAAATCCTGCTACTGCCACATCCTGTTCATATATATTATAGCACAAATAACAAGGGTTTTTTTTTAAAAAAAATGTTAGAGATGTATGTAGATTGTTATAAAATTATGAGAAAATTAATCATTTAGTCTGACTCCTTATAGAGTTTTGTCTCAATTGTAACTCTACACACACTTTAACAAGGTGCAAGCCAGACATTATAATTTTAACTCAGTTTGGACTTTGGTGTGGTGTAAATCAGTGCCCATAGTTTACGCTTTTAAAATAATTACACATGGAATTGCCAAAGTTTTATTTTTAAAAAATAAGTTTAGTTTTTTTCTTTAATTTTAATGTTATAAGTGTTGAGAACAATATTTCAAATGATTAAAAAAATAGAGACTAATTATATGGAATTAAAGTTTAAGCACTAAGTCTCAATTGAGTTAAAACTATAAGAATTAGTTTTTATTTAAAAATCTCAATGGTTTAATTTGTAGGGTTAAGTTGTATTGTCAATCACCTTAAAGAATTATTTCAATACTTAGTAATCTAAAGTAGTTTTTTACATTTAAAACCCCTAAAGGATTTTTTTTTTAATAACACTTACAATTTAGTATTTTAAAGAAAGTGTTATACAATTTTATTCTTTAAAGTATTATTCTTCTGTCAACAGTAATATAAGCACCTGACCTAGAGGAAAATTTGCTAAACGAAACTTTAACTAAGGTTTGTAGGAATAAACAAGAGTAGAGGCAATTAATGCTAACCAGCATGACGCCTTTAACGTTGTCCAGGGTCAAATCACCTAGGCGTTCCAATTTCAAAAGGTGAGAGAGTAAACATTCACCTCCTCCTCCTCCTGCGGCGGTCCCGGCGACGCCGTGACTGTCGATGATGCTTTCAAGAACCACATCAACTTTCCGGCTCAGCTCCTCATACCTGCGCCTTGCTCCGGTGGCCACCTGAAGCCACTTTTGATGAGGATACAGATCGGAGATATCTCGTGACACCGTGAGAACCGATTTACAAACCCACATTATTTCTTTTTCTCGGGGGCCGCCGTGCAATTCGCCGAAAGCTGCCCTTGACATAATCCTACAGCCAGTGGTATGAATTTCCTCAGTGAGGTTCACAACAGAACCAGCTTTTGCAGATATACGTTTCACCAAACTTGACGCTTCCTCTTCCCTTAGTGATTCGAATGATCTCACACACGTCGCATTTAGCTGTCGGCAACCAAATAAACATCAGACATACGAATATATATGTTCGGAGAGTTGATTAGTTCTTCACTAAAGACACCATGGAAGAAGAATTTTCTTTCCAAAATTCATCTATATTTGAGGAGAAGCAGCCTCGAACCTATCTCAGTACTCTTCTTTCTCTCATTTAACAACTCCAATACCCTTTTATCCGCCAAGGTTGGATTTAATATTCTATAAAAATATGATTATAAATTTAAAGATTTAAAACTTAGTCAGGACATATTAAGTTTTAAGTGTGTGTGTGTGTATCAAAAAAATTACCAGATACTGAGAGGCAATCTTTCTGACGAGTTTCCAGTAATCTCCCAGAGGGGAGGAGACGATGTTGCTAGGACCGTACAGAACAATATCAGTGCCAGCATGAAAAGGCCTTTCACTAAATATATGATCCTTCGTTTTCATGACTTCTTTAGCTCCTTCTGCGAATGACATTACCACCATTGAGATTCCTCCCAGCTGAAGGCTCATCAACGGTCCGTATTTCTGCGACATTTCTTTCAGTCGCCGGTGCAGTATGGTGTTGCCTCCGTCTCGGAGGATATGGTGGACGCTTCCTATGATCGGAAGCCTCCATGGCCCTGGTGGCAGCTTTGGTTTCTCGCTTCTGAAGCTTCTTACCAGCTTCAGACAAGTTACGAGGAACAAGATCGAACTGAGAAGTACGGACAAGGAGGAGAAGGTGAGATCCATCGCCAAAATATACAGAGGGATTGATCATCAAGACGTGACACACACACACACATATATATATATATATATTTGTGGGAATCTATGTGTGATACAATAATTATATTAGTTTCTTGTAGCTGTTATATTTTGTTGTACTAGTATATTGCTAATTTTATTCCCTTGTTTCTCGCTTTAATGGAGGATATTCCTTAGTGTCACTTTCCTGGTCTTAAAATATAAGAGACAACCACTACCTTTCCTCTATCTTAAAATATAAGAGACATTTAAAAAATGTCGTGTGTTTTAATTATTATTTTTTAATTATGCCCTTATTTAATATTAATATATTAATATAATTGTGTTAAACATAAACATTATCATTATCTATGAGAGAAGAGAGGGGATAGAGGGAGAGAAAATGGTGGACTTTACTAAGGATATTCTCTCTATTATTCCACATCTCTTTAGTATTTTAGTAAAAAGGAGCAAAAATTTCAACATATTTATTATTCTTAACTGCTACTTCGAATTAAGAGATTCGGTTAAACATTTCTTATATTTTAGGATGGAGGGAGTAATAATTAACCTTTTGCCTTAATAGGTCACTAACACAGTAATGCCTCCTCTCATAAATATCAATGTAAAAATTACTTAACATATTGTATATATATTGCTGGAAATAGTGTTCTACTACTCTAAACTATAAATATCAACAGCAAGAAGGTTTAAAACAATAATATAATGCGATAAACAAAACAACCCCAGACCCACACATCTATACAATCCCTAAGCCTAAGTCGAATTAAAGTGAATAAATTTCGGGAACGCTGTTGGAAATAAGGGATTGGGGGTTTAAAAAAGGGAAAAGGTGGAGATTGTAAATAACTATTTTATTAGTGGTGTCTAGTATAATGAACTATTTTGAGTGTAAAAATAATAATTATGAATTTTTTTGGGGTAAAAATGACAAGGCCATTAAATAGACTTAACCGCCGTTAAGTGTGTGTCATATTACCTATTATTTTAATATATTTTTAAAAAGTTGAAGTGTAAATTTAATAACGAATTATTTTTTTAGGGGCACCAAAGACAATTAGTTTTTGTAAGAGCATTTAAGCAAATATGAGTATTTATATAAGATCATTTATATTAATGTCTTACTTTATTCTTTTCATAAGATCATTTATAAGATAAATATGAGACTTTACATTACAACTAATGAGATTTAAAATAATCCAGGAAATTAAAATTGCTGAATTCTATGTAGAGTTAATAAAATTTAAGTTTTTCCTTAGTCTGTGTAAAAAATTTTAAAAGTGCCCCTGTATATAGGATGTGATGAGTATTGATTAGTATTAAATGTTATTAATTTGATGTTTCTATATAGCATCATGCAAACTTTTGAATTCAAGAATGCATTAATTTCTCCATTAATTATGTCTGCATGCTCTCTCTCGTTTTAACTCAGTACTTGGATTTGGTATGAGAGCAATAGCACACTTCTCAAGTAGTAGCACGCTCTCCAATATAGGACTGAATCTCCATCACCTAAAAGTAATACTACCTTCTGCTTCTCCCTGCCCCTCCAAACATGCCCCCAATTACCTTCTCTTTGACTACATTCACTGTCTTCTTGTTAATTAGTAGACACCGGTTCTATATATAAAACACTTTTAACATTTTTTACACAAACTAAGAAAAATTTTAAACTTTATTTACTCTTCTATAAAATTCAACAATTTTTTAACTTTTCATCATTTAATATACTCCCTCTGTCTCTATATATAAAATACTTTTAACTAAATCATAGAATTTTAGAAAAACAGTTAAAATTAGTTAAAAGTAATAAGTATGTAGAAAATATAGTTGTCTTTTCAAAAGTACCCCTATTTATGAATGAAAAGGGAAAGAGCAATGTTGAAATAAAAAGAAGAAAGAGAATGTATTGGCAATAAATTATGTGAGAGAATGAGGGTAAAATGGGAAAAATGTGCATTTATTATAAAGACAAAGTTAAATAGTATCTTATAAAAAGGGATAAGCCTGTTCAAATAAAAATATTTTATATATATGGATGGAGGGAGTACATTATACTCCATCCGTCTCAAATTATAAGAGACATTTAACAGAATCTTGTGGTTCAAAGTGACAATTAAAAATAATAAGTATATCAAAATTGTTACTCTTTTTTACTAAAATATCCTTATTAATAAGGAGATATGGAATAAGAGATAGAATACCCTTATTAAAGTCAATCACTCTCTCTTCCCCTTCCTTTATCTTTTTTTCTTCCCCTTCCCTTCCCTTCCCTTCTCTCCTTAGGAATGATGACTTTTGTGATTATCACAAGCATTAATACATTGTACTCCCTCCGTCCCAAAATATAAGAGACAACCACCACCCTTATTTCGTTCCAAAATATAAGAGACATTTGAAGAACGAGCAAGACCTCCCGTGCCATGCACGGGGAGATGTACCTGTCAATAGAACAAATGTCGCATGCCTCTAGACGTATGTTCTTGGTTAGGTGGAAAACCGTGCACTCCTTCCACATATATGATGAAGTTATGCATGCATTAACAATTGAAGCTCTGTTGCCTTTTGGTATGACAGGTAGTATATGCCTGAAGTCACCGCCCATCAATATACACTTACCACCAAATGGTATGTTACAATGCATGATATCCTTTAAACTACTATCAAATGCTTCAACACACAAACATTGCACCATTGGTGCCTCATCCTATATTATTAGTTTAGCCATTCTGACTAAATCAGCAAGCATAGAGTTTTGGTCCATGCTACAGGTGGAAGTCTTAGTTACCTGGAGGGGTATTCCAAATCTAGAATGTGTTGTTCTACCAGAAGGCAACAAGGTTGTAGCGATGCCGCTAAATGCAATGGTCAATACAATGTGCCCTTAAGATCTAAGTTCGGATGTCAGTGCATTCCATAAGAATGTCTTTCCTGTACCTCCATATCCATAAACAAAGAAAAAACCATCACCCTTATTACTTAAAGATGTCATAATACTGTCATATACAGCATGTTGATCAGAGTTAAGGGACAACAACAGAGATGATGCAATAGTTGATAGTGCAGCCTTACCGTAACTTAGTTCTTGCTTTATCAGGTGGTTGGTGGTTTGCCATGTAGAAACATCTGGTGAGAACGATATTGTGGGGAAGTCTTAGAGGCTTTTTCCATTTTTTCGTAGCAAAGAATCAATTTCCCTCAAAGCTGCATTCTGCTTATCTTTTGTGGAGACCTCCAGACCTACAAAATGGGTGAGAAAGAAGTTAATCATCTGTATCAACATTTATGTTAGATGTAAAGGACTAAGTGAATTGGAACTCATAATTGGTTGGAACTATCTGTGTTTAAGTATTACCTTTCATGGTTGACTCCTATTTAGGTATGTACAACATGCCATCTGATAGTAAGCTAGATGTCTATTCCCACACAAGTTTAGGCTTTTGTATTGAGGAGCACAACAACATAGTAACAAAAAGCTTGCACAACACAAGGCCGGAAGCCCATGACGCTGCTTCCTTCAATGTACAAATATATTCTCTATCATCATCCAACAAACCCCTTGCAAAGCATGCAACTTTAAATGACTTGTGCACAATACCATCCACAGTCTTTATGTCATCGTAGAATGTAGGTCCTCTAACTTGTGTTAGCAATATACGTAGGTAATACAATTCCCCTGCAGAAGGTGAGACATGGCTTATCCTGCCAACTGCATATCCTTTCTTCCTCTTCTTCTACATGTGTGTGTCCTTCTAAAAAACATAGTGACGCGGGAACTCTACATAGGTAAGGCTAGTTGCATGCTTGTCCTCCTTATTAGTTATCATCGAAGACAAGAATTGATACTCACATACACGCGGGTTGTGCAAAAGATCCGACACATCCATCATGCTCGAGTAAACAATGTATTGTTGATCTAGTAGGTAGAAGCTTAGCCTCTCAATGGGAGGATTTCTATGGTGTATGTCAAATCCAAAGATACGCCAAGAAGCCTCACATGAAGACACATATATGCAGTTGTAGTATTGGAGGATCTCGTCAGCAACATTGTCACTGGTATATTGGTGGCTCTTATCGAACAAACCAACAACAACTCTGTCCTGGCCTTTGCTTATGTACTTGAATAGGTACTTTATAGCTGTCGAATGGTTGCACTTTTCTAAATTTATGTGTGCTTGATACATCTGCATCAATGCCTAATTGTATGGCACAATGTATCGGTTGTCCAAAGGTACTCCATTAACTTCAACTGTCCTGCCATTGTCTCTACGCTTATAAGTTGGATACCCATTGTCATCTACTGTTACTCTATCATTGAATTTCTTAGGAAAGTATTTTGTGCATTTCCTATCCTTCATGCATCTTGCATTTGGCTCGGCGTTGCCACATGGTCCATGTATAATGAACTTCTTGACTAAGGCATGTAGTTGACACTCAGAGAGTGCGTCTGGAATTTCAGCACAAATAACTTTGTCAATTACATTAGGGTCGTTGACACAATCCTTACGATCAAAGAACAGTAGGATATGGGCATGTGGGAGACCCCTCTTTTGAAATTCAATAGTGTAAAGATATGATTTAGGAAATGAAGCAACACAAATTTTAGCAAAGGAAGGGACATTTAATTATTGAAACCACATAATGACATATAAATGATACCTTACCTGCACGAACTGTGCCAAAAATTTTATTCTTCTTCAATGTTCGCATCATTGACTTTAATATCATCTCGAATACCCTTGATAGAACTGTTGGACAATCATATGGGTTTAAGCCCCAATGTGCACAATAACGCATTACCTCAGGCCATGCATGATTGCAAGTGAATGTAATGAAAAGGTCTGGGTAACCAATAGCCCTACAAATCGCCATTGCATCTTGGTATGCTTTTATCATATAACGTGCAGACTTTGTGAAAGAAGCTGGGAGAATAACATGCTTGCCCGTATATGATGCATTTCACTCGCCACTTAGCAGAGCATCTGAGAGGCCCTGGTACAAGTAAGCATGAAGATCTTTTTGGTGTGTTCGTATCCACAACAACCACTGTGACTCAATCATTGTGTACCCATCAACAATGAATTATTGTAGTAATTTAGATGCATAGTGTATGACTGACAATTCATTAGGGCGAACCATCAAGCAGTAGCTGAAAAATTCGCGCATGCTAACCTGTTTCCTTGTTTTTGTCACCCTAAGTGTTTCCTCCCTATGCTGGACATCATCTCTATAACCATCATCACCGTGTGGGAGAAGAAGAGGGTATTGTAGAGGTAAGTATGAAGGATGAAGTTTGTTGATCTGCTTTAGAGCTCTAGCAATACTCTCAACAATTATATCCCTAACGTTGAAGGTCAGGTCGATATCACCCACGATCAGCACTGCCACATCCGAAGCAATTGGTAAGTTGTACGTCCTACCATTATTTTCCCTTAAACTGAGTAGACAAATCTTCACCGTTGAATGTTGTGGATTATATAGCATGTTCGCTATAATTTTGTATTGCGTAACAAATGGATTAATTTCATCTAACATTTGTTTGAGAC
>JBAGKO010000011.1:13893273-13920898 GCA_037177275.1 Acacia concinna | reverse complement strand
TTTAAAGCCTAAAATAAGGATTTCCGCTATGCAAACTAGGTAATATCCGAAAAGAACAAATTTCAAAATTATAGGGAAACTTATGTGCACAGTAATTATTTGCATACTCACAATACATGATTTCTCATCAGACTAAATTACTGAGCAAAAACTTGAATATCATTATAAAACACATATCTTTTATCATAAAAACAGAACATGCATCTGGGAGAAAAAATTTGCAGAATAAATTTTGCACATAACTCATTCATATATCATGCTATTGCAGAAGCCAATAACACAAAAATAAATCCAGGAAAACCTTGCTTTGATGCCATGTAGGAATTTCGGGCGTACCTGGAATCCGGTTGATTCGCTGAGTACCCATGCAAGATTGGAGCACCGTTATGGACTCTGATCACATATACCGGAAATACACCAGAAGGGAAGAGAATAACTAGAGAGAATTTTATTTTGTACGGGTAAACGTAAAAACGTAAAGTACTTCTCTAGAACTCAAAACTCATCCCTTTTATTTCGTAGGGGAAGTTTTGTTTTGAATTTTGAATTTTAAATAAAACCTTAAAATTCTCCTTTTGAATCCATCAATTTCTCATATTTATATAATAGTCCATAATCTACCAAAGGTGGACTAGGCATATTCCAACAATTTATATTCTAAAAATAAAATTATAAAATGATTAAACTATAGAAATACAGTTGCAATAAGTTTAGAAATTGAGTTATCATTGAGTCAAAATTAGAAGGATTGAATTGTTATAAGTTAAAATATAGGGACTGAATTTGATTCAAAACTAAAGCGTCATTTAAAGATTAACTTTCCCTTTTGTTTTATTTTATTTTAGTTGCCTTAGTTGTTATTTTGTTTTTTTAATTTATTATCCATGCGCGTTTCCTTCTTTTATGCTTTAGTGGAGAAATATTTAATTATGAACTAATTAATCTTTTGGGTTTAATAAGTCAATGACACAGCTATACTCTTTTCAAGGATATCAATATAAAAATTATTAAAGTCACCATAAAATGCGCTGTCATAATAATATACGGGCTGTCTCATATTCTGTGCGATACGCAAAAAGAAAAAAGGGGGCTGTAAGAGAAAATCATATCTAAGGATCTAAAATTGATTGATGATTTCACAATAAATATCACTTAGAAGTTCATGAAATTCCCAATAATAATTTTAATTTTTCGAAATATAAGAGACTTTTAATATTTATTGTTATCATTATTTTTTCAAAGCTTTTTATCATCTTGATTTTTTTAACTCTCATGATTGAAAATTTCTTATTTAATTTATCAAAAAATTACAAGAGACATTTGACATTTCTTGTTGCGTTACCCAAAAAATCATATTTCCAAAGAGAATTTGAGCTTTTAAAATTCTTTAATATATACATTTTACAATGTTTGCGTTTCTTGAATGTAGCTTTCCTTTGAGATTTTTGTAAGTGAATATTATATTTGTTTTTCATTTTTTAGGGTCTGAAGCTGAAGTTAAATATGTGTGTGTATAATATAATGGATGGGAACAAAGAACAACTTTCAATTCATCAGTTTCTTTGTGATTAATATTTAAATAATCACATGTGGTGTATATATATATACTCTCTTCAGTCATAAATATAAAACCTACTTTGTAGGGAGTATAATCAATCCGAAGATTCCAGCTTCCTGCCGGCTTAAAAGTTGACCAAATGAATATTAACATTTTCTAATTGATCACCTCTTAATTATCTTATTAACTAATAAGCAAGAATAAATTAAAACAATAATATCATTAATTAAATAATCAATCTATACAAGAGAATTAATCAACCCCTTTCTAGAGGCAATTTTCCTAAAACCTTTATGACACTATCGGGATTAATTCCCCATTCCACACACTTAAAACCACTACTCTATGAATCTAAAATTGGTCTGAATTCTTATAGTCCTTATTGGATGTTTAAATGATACTTATTGGATGAGAGTCGAGATTGTAATGAGCCAATGAGGACTAAAAAAAAAGCTATATATTTATACACACAAAATTAAATTACAAAAAAAAAAAAGCTTCCCAAAGCCATTCTCTCCAAGTTTGTTCAGCTATATATTTATACACACAAAATTAAAGATTACCATGAGGAGAGGGAACTAGGATGAGATTACTTTTCTTTTTCAAAGTTGCATCCATAAGTTCAGCCATGTCTAGGGTTTCTGGAGTAATCGCTGAAGGAAGTTCCCAATCAAAATAACACAATAAGTTTGCCAGAAGAATCTCAGCAATGGCAGGACCAAACAACATGCCAGGACACCCTCTCTTTCCTGCCCCAAAGGAAATGAACTCAAAGTGGGACCCTCTATAGTCAACAGAACTATTCATGAATCTCTCAGGAACAAACTCCTCTGCTTCAAATAACGACGACGACGACGACGAAGTCCAGTAGCGAGGGTCTCTTGTAATGGCCCAAACATTTACAAGAACTTGGGTTGTCTTTGGTATTGTGTAGCCATTGATCTCACAAGTCTGTGTGCATTCTCTTGGAGCCAAGATAGGAGAAGGAGGGTGAAGTCTTAGGGTTTCTTTGAAGATAGCTTTTAGGTATTTTAGTTCTTGTAAAGCAATTTCACTGTTGATGTTTCCTTTGGTCCTCAAGATTTGTCTCACTTCTTCTTGTGCTCTTCTCAGTATTTCTGGTTTTCTCACCATTTCTGCCATTGCCCATTCCGCTAATCTTGCTGGTGAATCAAATCCTGCTATTACCACGTCCTGTACAATGCACATGATAAATATATAGCATTAATAGATGTTGTTATATGTGTGTGTAATTTGATATTTCAATAAAGTTATTTAGGTAAGTTAATATGGCGCATATTTTTTAAATAACCTAGTTAGTTTCCTTATTTCTCTTATTCTCTCTCCTCATTGCTTAGTGTTGAAATTACAAGAAAAAATAGTGAATTAGTGATGGAATTAGATGGTTCCTTCGTCAAATAAATTGTTACTACTTAATTAGGGATGGAATTCCATTACTAGGTCTGGCTAAATTCTGATACTAATTGACCTTTTTTTTAGATAACCAATAAGGGCAAATTATGAAAATATTAATAAATGTGAAAAATATGTCTTATATTTATCATTAAGATATAATCTTTAAATATTTTATATAGTAAATAGCGAAGAGGGTATGTAAAAGAGAATTACATAAGGTAAGCACACATAAAATAACAATTGCACGCTAGACTAATAAGATAAGGTTTACAAGACACAATAAGAACAATAATAAAGCTTACGTGGGGTTAGGTCGCACCACTACAACTATAAATAAATTTTAAATACAACTATTAAAATGACCTAAATCGAGCAAATTAAAGCCTCCAACAAACTGTGGGATTAAAGGATATTACTTCCAACATCCAACAAACAAATCAAGACAAAGAGATATGTTGTAAACGTCAAGTCTCTTTTAAAAGTTATATGTATACTTACCTCTTGATTGAAGAAACTATATGTTTTAGTATTATGTATGTTAATTGGGATCGTATGTAAAAGGTATAAATGGTGACAGTACATGGAATATCAAAGAGTACTAGTGCCAAACAAGTAGCTGTGTTTATGAACACTTATAATTCAAAAAAAAAATTATTTTGAATTATATAAATGTTTAACTAGAATTCTTTTTATTAAGATAATGGGATGATGCACTTGTTGTAAATGTTAAACCAGAAACACATTTATTCGAATAGGTATATATATACTGATAATTAATGGTCAAAAGAAAGGTACTAACCAACATGGCGGCTTTAACGTTGTCCATGGTCAAATCACCATGATGTTTCAAATTCAAAAGAGCAGAGAGCAAACATTCTTCTTTTTCTACGGCAATAATATCATCACCAACCTGGTGATCGGTGATGATCTTTTCCAGAATGCTGTCAATTTTCCGACGAAGCTTCACACGGCCACGCCTTGCACCGGTCACCACCTGGAGCCAGTTCTGAGAAGGAAACAGATCGGAGATACCATGTGGTGACTTGAGAATCGTATCACATAGCCAGATAATGGTTTCTACTTGGTTCTTGTGCTTGTCGCCGAAAGCTGATCTCGTGGCAATCATACATGCCGTCGTAAAAATTTTATCGGTGAGGTTCACTTCAGAGCCGGATTCTGCAGATAAGCATTTTACCAAAATGGACACTTCTTCTTCCCTTATTGATTGGAATGATCTTACTCGAGTAGCATTAAACTGTAATTATAATTAACAAGAACACTGAATCATAATTATTTTGCTATTGGGTTGTGTGAGTGTGTGTGTGTAATATATTATAAGTAAATTTTGCTATATGGGTTTATTATATGACTAACTCTAGGCCAAAATATAATTCCTTTCCAATCATCTCATTAGAGCTTAAAAAAAACAGGCGTTGACTCGTTAATTACATAGGAAAAATTGGTAAGATAAGTACTATACATCCAATTCTAAATATAAAATCTAATTGATTTATTCAAAGAATCTTAAAAATGTTAATTAAATTACTTTATAATGTTTAAATTTATTATTTTTTTCAAACTATTTTGTTTAACTTATAAATTGATATATAATATAATAATGCACTACATATGATATATCAAGCAATATATTTACCTTTATAATATAAATCTTAAAAAAATAAACTAAATTTTATATTTATGATCTATAGGAGTATTAATTACTCTTGAAGTGACTTAAATTATAAATGAAAGAATTACATATGAAGGTGACTTATACTCTACACGAGAGGGAGTATATAGTATTTTAATTTTATTTATAAGATACATTACTGCATGTTTCATCAAAAGCTTTGTCATTGGCAAAAAAAATAAAAATAAATTAAAAGCTTTCTCAATGAACTTAATAACTTTTCAATTTTAGCTCTATTCAATACACACACTTATTTTGATGAGAAGTCTAACATAATGACAATTGAGGATAAAATTAGATATTTATATACAATAAGTATATTGAGATGCTTTAATTGATTTTATGCACAAAGAAAAATAAATACCACCCTTTCCACCATTTAAATAGAACTTCAGGTTTTATACGCCTGTTGTTTATGCTCACTTATATTCACGTATTGCATATCTTAATTATTTGCGTGTAACTTGATATTAAACAAATAGTGTCATACTTTAAAAGGAGAAATTAAAGTAATAGAAGTGATGAACCCTATTGTTTTTAAATATAAATTATTTTTTTAAAAAAATAAAATATTAATTTAATATTTTAAAAAATATCCCTATTGTGAATGAGCGCCACAATAGGGTTTTGAAAATTTTTTTAAAAAATTTTATTTTTAAAAAATATTTTTTTGAAAAAAAATAAAATATTAATTTAATATTGTTTTTTTTAAAAAAAGATCCCTATTGTGATATGAGCGCCACAATAGAGTTTATTTTGAAAATTAAAAAAAGATATTTTTTTAAAAAAATTAAAATATTAACATGGAGGAAGACGTGACTTTTGCTTTTTATAGTAGTGATCTTTGTGCTCTTTTTCTATTGGTTAATATATTCTCACGAGGATCAAGCAAAATGGTGAGCAACTAAGTGACTATATACACTCCATCTCTCCTCTTGACTGAATTCGAACTCCACGCTGGATATTTTCTTTCATTTTTTTCCCTTCACAAGGCGGGGCAGATTTGAAGACACCATTCCATGTCCAATATTCTCTTTCTTGCTGTGAGTTGTAGTAACGTAGAAGGGAGTTCATTCTCCATATTTCATTCAGCCATTCACCTGGATGATTTCTTTCCATTCCAGTTCATCAATTTCTTACATCATAGTCCATTTCCTTTCTTCATTCCATATTCATTCTTCTGCCCAAATTTCACTTTTCTTTTATCCTCTACTCCTTGTGCTTCTAGGCATGAGTTGTGGCTAAAATTAAGAGGATTTTATGTCTCCATTTTACCTATTAATTCTCGTCTTCAAATCAGACCCATTCCCTCAATCTTTCTTGAAATTAGGAGGATTTTATCTTGCCACAGGAGCTTGAATACAAAAAAAGAAAACAAATTGCCACTCTTATGTGGTGCTTATTTGAATGAGCGCTACAGGAGGTATAAACTTCAAAAAAAAAATAGAATTAATCTCCTGTGGCGCTCTTTTGGATGAGTGCCACAGGAGGTGTAAACTTTAAAAAAAAAAATTAATCTCCTGTAGCGCTCTTTTGGATGAGCGCCATAGGAGGTTAGACAAAAAAAATGCTCTCATGTGGCGCTCATTGAGCGCCACAGGAGTCTTTAGTGGCGTTGACTTTTGTAGCGTTCAACAAGCGCCACAATTCTAACAAAAAAGAGCGTCACAAGAATTAATTTTTGTAGTAGTGTAAGGAGGAAAGGGGAAAAAATTAAAAGAAGAAAAGAAAAGGAAGTGAGAAAGATTGGAGGAAAATCCAAAACTTGTGGATGAATTCCAATTAATTAAAGCAAATTGGCACATGTCTCAAACATAGATCAAGTCTTCTTTAAGGGCATATGCAGCCCTTCATTTTCTCTGTACAAGGCAAGGGAAAGAGAGAGAAAGCTCTTAGAAAAGAAATAAGAGGCAAGGCAAGGATCAAGAAGATGAAGAGGTGAGTTCTAGCCATAAATCAACCACTTCTCCTAAGTTTCTTGATGTAAGACCTCTCCTAACCTCTTGTACCTTCTTGTATTCATGTTTTAGAAAGAATACAATCAAAGAAAAGAAGGCTTAGGGTTCAGTTTTGGTAAGCTCAAATATAGAAGACAAGAGGTATCTTCCACAACTTTGTTCTTCTTGTTGATATGTGATGACTTGTGATAGTTTGTTGTGGTTTTGAACTTGTTTTGGATTTTGGGATACAAAAATCCTAAGGGGAGGCCTTGCCCAAATTTCTATTGGTCATATGGAAGATGAATTAAATGGTTTAAACAAGTAGAAAGGAGTGTAAGAAGGATGATTTGATGAAAGAAACAACAAAACATAATTTTCTAAACTTCTTCCCTATTTTGTCTAGACCATATTTGGTCATGATAGATGTTTATTTTGATGGTTTTAATCCTTCCAATGGGTTTAGGATGAAAAATTGTGTGGGGTAATGATAGGGAAATCATTTTGGAATTATTAGGATTGAAATTGATGGTTTTGCCTAAAATGAGTATCATTTCGGTCTGGCTTTGTTTTATGGGGGAAGAGTGGGATTTTTGGTAATTTTGAGGTCACAAATGGATTCACCACACAAAATTGTGTAGGGGTAGCACAGGTCATAATTGTTGGAACAATGTAAGTACACCTATTATCAAAGGAAATAGACTAGTACCCCAAAAGGCAATTTCATCAATGTGTATTTCTGAGGAAAATAATTAATGATATGAGTTTATAAATAAAGAATGAATGTGTAATAACTCATTCATTAAACCTTTGGTATTTTAGGATTCGATATTTGCTCGGAAGACTGAGGAACTAGTCAAGGAAGGACAAACAGGCTAGAAAGGCATCCAGGTAATAGCTCAAACCTTCATACTTTATGTGATTATTTATATGATGGCATGTTCTATGATATGAATTGTTGATTGCATATTTAGCTATGGTGAGGGAAAAGCATAAGTACCACTAGCCCATGTGGGAACCAGTTGAGATGAGATATACCAGCAATATGCATGTGAAATGTAGTGTACCTAGCCAAGCAAGACTAAGGTGTTGATATAAGATGTTATGACCTAAATGTTGTGTTGCATTATATGGTGTATTGCATGTATTGCTTTCATATATTTATGATTGATTATGAGTTACTACTGGGATTCTTTTAAATCTCACCCTTTCTAATGAAATATAATCTATTCAGTTGAATGAAACGGGTACAAGGGCAAAGATTTACTACAAAAAAATGTTGAATTATCGACGAATTTTCTGATTGAGTTACTAACGGAATTGAAATTTTTAAATGCAATTACCGAAAGAATTTTGACAGAAATTGAATTGCTGATGGATTATTGATGGAATCCATTCTGTTGGTAAAAAATGTGTGGGAAACTGTCTTTCTAACTAAAATTTATTCCGTCGGTAATTTTCAATGGAAAAATTCCTTGGGTAATTTACCCATGGAAAATTCCGTGGATAATTTGTTTATTAAAAAAATCCACATGCCTCACGTATCCCTAGGAGATAAATGTTGAATTTTGTAACCAAGGTAAGATTCAAACCCTAGACTTCCTAGGTGTATTGTGGTGCCTTTGCCGATTGAGCTGCTTTGACTTTTTGTTATATATTACAAAATTATATATATATATATAACATAAAAATTAAAAAATATAATATTATTGTAAATATATATAATATTAAACAAATTATATATAATATCGAATATAAATATATATATTTCATTTTTTATAATATAATTTTTTAAACAAATTATTTTTTATTTCATTTAAATATTTATTATTAATATAAAATATATTTAACATTTTATTAAATATTAATTTGATGATATTTCTTATTTTATTTTAATTTGTTTGTCATATATTATTATTATATCAAATTATATAAATTAAAATAAAAAAAATTATAAATATTACGATGGGTTACCCATGGAATTGATTCTGTGGGTAATTACCAATATACCCATGGAATTGGTTGATATTTACCCATAGAATTTTTTCCGTGGGTGTTTACCCACATAATTTTTTTCCGTCAGTAAATTTATTTTCTGATAGAATTTATCCACGGAATTCAGCGATGGAATTTTTCCATCGGAAATTCCATTGGTAACATCACCGACGGAATTCGTTCCGTGGGTAATTCTATTAGTATTTTGAGGTTTTTTTTGTAGTGATGTATAGACTGGCAACTAAAGGAACGTGACCCACATTGGTATTGACATGGAACAGTTGTAGCACACATCTAGATTTTATTTGTTTAAAACTGGTAAATATTTTGTAAAATCCTATGGGAAAACTGTAATATACGTAAGTACTATATATATATATCAGTACATATTAATGCTATTTTCGCTTATTGTTCAAACTACGCTCTATTATTTTGATTAATGTCGAATTAAAAGAGGGGTTGACATATAGACTATAAAGGGACAAGCAATATCTAAACCTAAAACTGACGTGCTATAATCATGTTTTATTTGATTTTTTTTAAAAAATAATTAAGAATATAAAAGGATAAAAATATATAACACAGTTGATACAACCAATGAAATTAAAAGTTTAAGAAATTACTAACAATGTTTAAGTTGAAAAATAACTAATATAATTAAACAAGAGTATAAAAAATGCATAACTAAAATGAGAAAGACATGATCAATCTTATCTTTAATTAATTATATAGCAATGTCGCTAGCGAAAAAAAAAAATGACAATATCACTTGAGAGATAACAGAAGTTAACTTGGGTTAACAACATTGGTGTATTTACTCTTAAATAAATTGATTATGTATACTTTTGCACCTAAAAATAATTAGATTAATTACTAAATTTTCCCCTTATTCCTTTAGAATAATAATAGTCCAATAAATAAAGAAATTCTATATAAATTAAATTATATTTAGGGAAAAATGATTTCATTGCAATTCACCAAGTTATATCTGTTAATTAATTTATAGGAAATAATCACAAAGTTCAATTAAAATCAAATAACACATAGTTATAACACATAAGTTTTAATTTTTAGATATTGCTTGTTCCTTCATAGTCTTTACCACTTCTTGGTTGTACTTTTTTTTTCGAATTTTTTATATTTAAAATATTGTTTGGAATAAAATAAATTAATTAAAAAATTTATTAAATCTTGCTTATAAGACAATTCCACTTGTTCATGAAGTGTAAAACACTTATAAGTTAGTAATTGTTAAGAAATTAATTTATCTTATTCATAAAACTATCTCAATTGTTTTTAGAACTATTCAACTTGCTTATGATGTGTAAGACACTTACAAATTCGATCTTCTTTAAAATAATTAATTTATCTTGTTAATAAAATATCTTACTTAACTCCTATGTAAAAAAATTATTTTTCTAGCCACAGGAGCACTTTGCCCACCTGCCACTGGAGCCCCAATCACCAGTCTACCGATGTTTAAAGGTTTGTTGCAGGAGCTACACCTTCGGTGGCTGGAAAATATTCACTACTAATTTTTACCCATCTTAAATTTAGTTTTGAAGGAGAAAGAAAATATAAAACTTCATATTTAAGAATTAATTGCATGAATAAAATTGGAAAATAAGTATTACTAATTCTTCAGTGACTTGTATAGTTTCAAGTTAAAAAAAAAAACAGACTTATATAGTGGATCAAAATATTTTTTTTTCAGAAATGATAAACTTATATTGTGGAGCAAATTTAGGTTGTCAAACTCGAGATATAGATGTAAACTTGACTATAAAATTGTAAGAGTTTATCTCCATGAATAAATACAAGTATATAATTAAATAATTAAAGTACAACAATTTGATTTGAATATATTTTAAATTCAAATTATTGTAAATACAATAAATCCATCAACGTTCAAATAATTTATCATATTCAACATAAAAATACCTATATATAAAGTTCATATATTGGACTATAAGTATTTTCAATTTTTTTTCTAACCTCCACTTTTTTATGGGAATAGCAAAAAAAGAAAAGTTTACTTACTGTTTGTGAAGGTTTTTGTATATTTAAACATCTAACACGCACTAAAATAGATATGGAAGCTTTTGTCATTTTGTGTGAAAAAGTACGGACTGCGATATTACACCATTGTTTTTTTATGGGAGAAAGACAAATAAATATCTTGCAAACATGAGAAACCCAAAAAGTGACTCAAATTTTAGAAAAGACAAATTAAAGGTGAAAAATTGGTCATGTTTTAGTCATTTTCTATTTAGTTTTAGTTATTATCTTTTTAGTTTTAGTCATTTTGTTTTAATCATTCTCTATTAAGTTTTTGTCATCGCCCCTCATTTGTTCTTTCCGAAATTCAAGTCACTTTTCTGAGTTTCTCATGTTTGCAGGGTATTTATTTGTCTTTCTCCCTTGTTTTATTATTGCAAGAAAAAAAAAACATGGTTTGATTATGAATTAAGTTATCAGTTTAAATTCTATATAATTTCTTTGTTATTTAACTTTTTATGTAAAACAATGATTTAAGTAGGGTGAATTAAAAAAAAAAAAAAAGATAAAAGAGAGAAACGTCAAGATAGAGAAACTGTTTTTTCCTTTTGTAATTGGGATTAATGATTTAAACGGAATGAAATTTTGAAGGACCATAGCCTTTAGCAGGTTTGAAACTTAAAAGGATCAAAACTAAATTAAAGGAAAATTTAAGGACTAAAGATTCTATTAATCCAATTAGTTAATATAACATGCTTTTTCTAAAATATCTTAATCATCTTCTTTAATTCTCTCAATTTCTTTATTACTTAATTATTGCGAAATGGATGTGAATATGGAAAAATTAGAAAAAATATTGACAAATGTAAAAAATATATTATATTTAGAAATAAGGTCAACTCCTCAAATAGGTATTACATTAAGGATTAAACGAAGTACTACCTAATGTCTTTAAATAAAGACATATTTATTTAATTTGATTAGATTAAGGAATTTAGTGAAGTTAGTTAATATGACTTATATTTTCTAAAACACCCTACCTATCTTTCTTAATTCATTCATTCCTTCTCCTCATTGATTATTGTTGAGGGACACTTGATATAGTAAATTAGGAAAATATTGATAAATTAAAAAAATATGTCTTATATTTATAACTAAGATCAACTTTCTAAATATGAATTATATTAAACACTGGAAAAACATGATTTTTACATATTTATTATTTTTTGCCAACTCCTTAATCTCCGTCATTTTAGTTAGTGTTCCTATAAAAAAAAGAACGCATATATCAGAGAGTAAAGGTGCAATACAATACATGCCTTTCATCTGACGTGGATATGAAAAGGAAAGGACTTGTTGGAAAAAAAAAAAAAGGAAAGATAAGAAAAGAGGGGAGAGCAAAACACCCGCCACCCGCCTGGCCACTCGTGACCCATAAATTTTTGGCCCATATAAGCCCATCCAGATTGGGCTCGTAACGGGCCGGGTACAGGCTACCTATACCGTATATGTTAAACAAGGCGGGGACAGGTACAGCCATGGTAGCCCTTTCCCAGTCTATATGTATTTATATTTTTAAACATTAATTATATTATAATATGATTATTTTGCAACATAAATTGAAATACACCTATTGGTTCAGCGGTATGGGATGCGGATTTTATGTTTTTTTTTATATTTTTAAAATTTTATATCTCAAAAATGAAAAAACCATAACTTACTCTATCTCTCTCTCATCACCATTCTATTTGGCCAAATCACCACCCCCTCCCCCTTATCTTTTCTTTCTTCTCTCCTCTCATTCTTCATCTTCAATCTTTGTTACCAATCTATTTTGCCACCTCCCCCCTCTCTTTTCTTTCTTCTCTCTTTTCTCATTATTCGCCTTCAATCTTTAATCTCATGTTAGCATTGCACCTCTTGATCTCAAGCCTCAACCACCCATCAACTTCATTTTTTATCCACCTCACTCGACAATTCTGTTTATGGCAATGGCAACAATGTTGTTGATCTTTCTGGCTATATCGTAATTATTGGGTGTTGTTGTCGATCTTTACGATAGTCGGTATCTCAAATTGCCTCCATCTTTCCTATGTCTCGCCATCTAGAGTCACAGATATATCATCTATCCATTATCTTTCATCTCACCATATGATCTCATATTTGTTTGGATATTTTTAATTTGAGTTTCTTTGATGGGTTTTGATTTTGTTTCTTTGGCGGTTTGGGTTCGATATAGATCGGTGCCAATGGAGTTCTATAACTATGAATCAGTATGGAGGCTAGGTGCTTTGGTTGGTAGGACCCTATAGGTCGATCTTATCACATCCATGGGATCAAGATGTTATTTTGACAGAGTTTGTGTCAAACTAGACCTTAATATACAACTCCTACCAGCTGTGAAATTGTTTGGGAAAATGTGCTTTAACTATGGTGTGTTTGGGCACCAGCGGGAGGCATGTCCAAAGACGTTCCAAGAAGAAAAGGAGGAGACAGAGAGAAAGAAGAAGTTGTGGGAGATGCATGATGTAAGATGAGAAAAGAAAACTTATATTCTGTGTGTTTAACTCTGTACAAGGAGGTCTCCTAATATAAATTAGGAAATGAGACAACGTGATCAATTACAATAAATGAGAATAATTGAAATTAAACAAGAATAAAAAAATTCCTAATTATATACAATCAAACTCAATTACTAACACATAATTATATACTATCAAATCAATCATAATTATGATTGATTTGATTCTCAATCACTAATACTCCCCCTCAAGTTAGAGTGAATATATCAGTCATGCCCAACTTATCACAGAGATAGTTAATTCATATGCTGGTAAGGGGTTTTGTAAGAAGATTGCCCAACTCATCATCCGACCAAACATGTCTTGTACAAATAGTCTTGTCTTTTATCTTTTCTCGGACAAAGTAGTAGTCAACTACAAAATGGATGCTATATGCAGTGCTGCTTTATTGTCACACTATAGCTTCATAGGCAATGATGTCTTAATACCCACTTCCTTCATTAGCTGATAGATCCATCCATATGGTCTCTTGTACAGACTGGGCCTTAGCTCTGTATTCAGCATCTGCACTAGATTTTGAGACTACTGCCTACTACTTGCTCTTCCAGGATACCAAATTTCCACCCACAAAGACACAATATCCCGTGGTGGATCGCCTTGTGATCTTTGATCCAGCATGATCAGCATCACAAAAACACTAAATGTTTGTGTGGCCATTGTTTTCATATAGGATTCCTCATCCTGGGGAACTATTTAAATATTGTAGCGCATGTTCCAATGCCTATCACTAGGCCACTGTTGATGTGGACATGAACTGGCTTAACATACTATGAACAAATTGAATGTCAGGCCTCGTAACTGTAAAGTAATTCGACATACCAATCAACCTCCTGTATCTTTCTAGGTTCTTGAATGGTTTTATTTTCTCAAGATCAACCTTCTTCCTAACATCTCAGGGAGATCCTCAAATGGGATACTGTTGTCAAGCTCAAGAAATGAACTGTAGATCATAAGGACGCTACTAGGTGTTACTCCAAGCTTGCAAGTCTCTTTCAGAAGATCCAGTACATACTTTCGCTGGGTCAAGAGGATACCTTTTTTACATCTCATAACTTTAATGCCAAGAAAATATTTCAATGGATCCAAATATTTTGTCTAAAAATGAGAGTTGAGGAAGAGTTTAAGGTCTGAGATGCCTTTAAGGTTACTTCCAATTATCACAATATCATCAACATACACAGCAAGAAAAATTGTGCCAGCTCCTATGTGTTGATTAAAAATAGTGTGGTCACACTTGCTTTGGTTCAACCCAAATTTTTGAACAACTATAGAGAATCTATCAAACCATGCAAGGGGACTCTGCTTCAGACCATATACTGATTGACAAAGATAACATACCTTTCCTGTCTCCCCCTGAGCCATAAAACCTAGTGGTTTCTTCATATATACTTCTTCTTGTAAGTCACAATTCAAGAATGCATTATTGACATCTAACTGATGAAGATTCCACCCATACGTTGCTGCCAGAGAAATGAGCAAGCGAACAGACGTCAATTTGGCAATAGGAGAGAAGATTTCTCTATAACCAACCCTATAAGTTTAGGCATATCCCTTGGCTACTAATTGAACTTGTAAGCGTTCCAGTGTGCCATCGGCTTTAATCTTAATTGTATATACCCATTTACACCCAATAGCTTTCTTACTTGAAGGTAAGTTAACAAGAGTCCATGTACCGGCCTTTTCCAGGGCCATCATCTCTTCTTCCATTGTAGCACTCCAATCTGGATGAGCTAATGCTTGGGAAACTAAAGTAGGCTTGGATATGGAATCTAAGGAGGCGATGAAAGCATATGAATGTGGTGATAGATGGTCATAAGAGATATGATTAGAAATTGGGTAAGAACAATTGGCATATCTCTTAGGAGGGAAATGAGGACGTGTACCTTTTCAAAGGACAATGGGTAAATCATCAGATGTTGTAGGAATAGGTGATTGATCTGGGATCATAGGCACTATACCTTGATCTAACGAAGAGGAAACATTAAAAGGAGTATGATCAGGAGCGCAACAGCATGATCAGGTGAGCCAGAGTCTGGACCAGTTGAGAGTTGTGGTGGGACAAACACTGGGTGAACAAGAGTATTCTCAATTTCATAACTAACATAAGTGACTCAAGAGACTCGAGAAATAGGAAAGGAGTAGACTCATGGAATGTGACATCAGTGGACACTAGATATTTCTGAAGATCAGGTGAAAAACAACGATAACCCTTCTAGACACGAGAGTACCCAATAAACGCACATTTTAAAGATTTTGGATCGAGCTTACTAACTTGAGGGCAAATATCTTGTACAAAACATACACATCCAAAAGTTTTGGGGGTGAGAGAAAACAATGGGTTGTTAGGAAAGAAAATGTGATACGGGGATCCACTAACTACAGAAGATGGCATTCAAATTAGTAAAAAAACATGCTGTGGAGATTGCATCTACCCAAAAAGGTTTTGGAACTTCCATGTGAAACATAAGAGCTCGAGCAATTTCGAGTAAGTGCCGATTCTTTCGTTTTGCAACACCATTTTGGGCAAGTGTATCTACACAGGAAGATTGATTAATGATGCCATTTGTTTGCATAAAACCTATAAATTTTTGTGAAAAATATTCTTTAGCGTTATCACTTTGCAACATTTTCACAGGGTGATCAAATTGTGTTTTGATTTTTGCACAAAAATTTAAAAAATATGTAAAAACTTCAAAATGATTTCACATAAAATATAACCACATAGTTCGAGAAAAAAATCATCCACGAAAGAAACAAAATACTTAAATCCAGATTTTGACTCAATAGGACAAAGGGCCTCATACATCAGAATGGGCCAGATAAAAAAGGGATGCAGCTCATTTATTAACCCTAGATGCCAAGTAAAGACGACTATGTTTAGCAAACTGGCATGACTCGCACTCTAAAACAAAAACAGACAAAAATTCTAGAAACATTTTCTTCAAAGTTGGCAAGGAAACATGACCAAATTGACAATGGGCATCTAAAATGGAAGAACCACCAACACAAGCAGCTAATTGTGACATTGGATTCTCAAGATAGTAGTAGCCGTCTGACTCATATCCCCTATTAATAATCTACCTCGTCATAAGGTCCTAAATTAAAAACTGGTTTAGAAATAGTGAGATAAAATAGTTTATCTGGCGGGTTAACTTACTAGGGGATAAGAGATTAAATGTGAGGTTAGGAATATTAAACACGGAGGATAGCAAAATGGCTGGGGTAACAATAACAGTTCCTAATCCTAAGATGGGTTTAGATGAGCCATTAGCAATAATAATATAAGCAGGCTTGGCAAAGCATGCATACGATGAAAACAAATGATGATTATTTGTCATATGATCGATAGCACTAGAACCGATACCCCACTTTGTAGAAGAAGTAGCTAAGCATGTATTAGGCGTTCTTGCAGTCAATGCGCTCATAGATGTGGGCTGTGAGCCAATATCAAAAGAAGATTTATCAGAAGCCTGAGCCACAGTTGCAGATCCCCCTCGTTGCTAATCACGAAGCTATTTATTCTACAATTTCTTACAGTTCTTCTTGATGTGACCTGCTTCCTTACAATAATTGCATATAGTACTATTAGAACTATGATATGAGCCACCAATAGGAGGATGAGAACCATCAGAATGACGTTGATTGGTGCGACTAGCCAAGGCACTCCTAGTCTGAATCATAGAGGATGAGTGAATACTATTGGCCCAAAAAACATGAGAAAAAACATCATCAAGTGAAGGTAGCTCTGAGCTAGATAGGATCTATGAACAATTGGTCTCATAAGATGGATTGAGTTCCTCCAGAAAGCTTATAATAGCCTGGTGCTCCATATTCTTGATCTAGGTCGTAAGATCAGCAGTAGGAGACATTTACACCTTTATCTCCTCATATAGTTGCTTAAAGTCAAGAAAGAAGTCCTTCAAAGAGCGATCACCCCGCTGGGATTGATAGAACCCCTTACAAACCTCGTAAACACGAGCTGTATTACCTTGGCCAGAAAACACAAAGGCAAGATAATCCATTAATTCTTTGACAGTATTGCAATGACTTGTAGATGAGAGAATCTTCGGCTCAATTAAGTTCCAGATTGGATAGAAAATTTTGGAATTTGCATGAGTCCACTTTAATATCTTGGTAATCTCCTCTTCCTCAGACGATGGATCTTTTGTTAGATGGGCCTCCTTTTCCATTCCAATAAGATAAGCCCGAATGGTCTTATTCTAGTCGTAGTAGTTAGTCCAGTTCAACTTAACTAAAGTAAGAGAAGCCATTGTGAGGGCCTTAGGACCAAATTTAGAACTTGCTATTACAAGCAGCAAAGAAACATATTACACCCAAAGAGCAATTATAGAGAAAGGACCAAAAACAAGCCAGAAATATTACAGAAAACTAAATATTGCTCCAAACTGAACCAAATACACTCAACACACAAATTTAGAATGGCAGAAGTGACTGCCCTGAAGATGTGTCTGGCCGTTAACAAAAAATGAAACAAATAAAGATCGAGTAGACACATATAAACCCTAATTGTTGAAAGGTTTGATGCCATCTAAGATGAGAAAAGAAAAGTTGTATTATGTGTTTAATTCTGTACAATGAGATCTCCTTATATTAACTAGGAAATGAGACAACGTAATCAATTACAATAAATGAGAATAATTGAAATTAATACAAGAATAGAAAATTTCCTAATTATATACAATCAAATCAATCATAATATGATTGATTTGATTCTCAATCACTAACACATAATTATATACAATCAAATCAATCATAATTATGATTGATTTAATTCTCAATCACTAACACATGAATATGAAAGACAAATGAAGGGGAATAAAACATTGAATAAAGAAAGTGGTGTTGGTGCAAGTATGTCGGCTACAATGTTTCCATAAATTTATACACGCATACTTGATTTAGAGAAGGTACAAACAGTGGTGAAGTCTGGGGAACAGTGGTACCGAAAAAAGGCTCCACTGGGTTTTGGTCCTTACATCCTAGTTAGACGGCAAGCATGGCGTAGTTATGGAAAGTCTGGAAACCTAGCTAATTTATCACAGTTTGAAGATCACATTAAAAAGGAAGCGAAACGTATGATTGGTAAGCGTGACATGCGAGAGAGTATTAAAGCAATGAATATTCCTATTCGTACTAGAGTGGACCCTAAGAATGGGGGAGGGAAAACTTATCATGCATCAAGAATTAAGGAAGGGAGGACGCATTTGAATGAGGTGAAGGCAGTTACAGATGTTAAGGGCAATCAGGATAATGATAGCCGAATTTTTGGAAAAAATGTGAATAATCTTAAATGGGTTAGGGTGGAAAATAAAAAGGCCAAAACTCCTGGGCTTTTAAAGAAGGTAGGAAAAGAAAAGGACGGGATTAACTCTACTTAAAAGGCCTACATCCCAAGTGAGGTTCGTCCATGTTGAGGGTCCAATTGGAGTCTCTAATCCATTTGAAATTTTAAATGAAGACAAACCTAACCAGGCTGAAGTTGTAAGGTGAGAGTTTATGAAAGAGGATCCTATTGTAGCATCATCTTTGGTACATGCTAAAGATGATTTGGAGGCCAATGTACCCAGCTCAGAATATCTGTTGATGAATGAAGGTGGCTTGGGTTATAACAACCCTCTTTCCCAAGATTTTGTTTCTCCATGAATTGTCTATTTTGGAATACAAGGGGTACAAGATATAAGGCTTTTAATGGACTAGTAAGGGAACTTGTTAATTGACACATAATTGATATGGTGGCTATATTAGAGACATGGAATAGTGGAAATAAGGCGAGGAAAATAACGGGAAGGCTGGGGCTTCATCACTATGAAATTGTTAACTCCAGGGGTTTTAGTGGAGGCTTTTAGGTCCTATGGAGAGAAGAGAAAGGGAAATATAATATTTAGAAACTCCCAATCAATTTAACCATATTCATTTCTCATCCAATTCTTTTGAATTTTATGTAACAACCATTTATGCTAGTCCAAATTCAATAGTTAGGCGCCTACTTTGGTTGAAATTAGAAGAATAAGTGGAATGGTGAATGGTGAATGGTGCTTGGTGTATAGGTGGTGATTTCAATAGTACCATATATGAATATGACCATCGTCTGTCTTGTCATGATATTAATCAAATTGATCGGGAGTAAATTTGTTGGCTAGAAGATTTGGAACTATCGAAGATGAAATGTAAATGACCTTACTTCACTTGGAAACAGGGTAATAGTGAAAGCTGGATTAACCGAGTGGTGGTTAGTAATGAGTTCTCCTCCATGTTTTCAAATGCTAAGCTGTTCCATCTATCGTTTTATAAATCAGATCATAGATGTATGCTATTTCGATTATTGAAGGAGGAGCCTTGTCATAGTAAACAGGTTCATCCTTTTAGATTTATTTCTTTGTGCATTTTACATGAAAACTTTGATAGCTTTATGAAAAATATGTAGAGTAATGAAAGAAACTCGTTTAAATATGTGAATTGTTTTACTAATAAAGTCTAACAGAGGAAAATAGATGTGTATGGGAAACAAAAGAGAATTTTGTTTAAAAGACTTGAGGGCTATCTCTCATGCCTGATATTTTTAGAAATAAACCAAAGTTAGAGCAACTTCAATCGAGACTATGGCAAGAATTAGAAGAAGTTTTAATTCAGGAGGAATTGATGTAGGCTCATAAAGCTAAAAGTGACTAGTTTTCAATGGGAGATAAAAATACAAAGTATTTTCATGCCAAAGCAAATGGCAAAGAAAAAGGAAGAAAATAGAAGCTATAAAAGACAGTATCGGGGAATGAGTGTATGATATCAATGAGATCAAAAGGATTGCTTTGGAATTCTACCAAAATTTATTCTTGGATGAGGGAGGTAACTGAATCCTACTCAATTTCTTACCCTTGCATTCAAGATAGAGAGCTCTAAAGGTTGAGTGCACCTTTCGTGGAAGAGGAAATTAAGTAAGCAATTGACTCTATGGGGGCTTTGAAATATTTGGGACCGAATAGATTGAACGCTTTGTTTTATCAAAGTTAGTGGACTCATGTGCATACCTCAGTTTGTCGCCTATTGCAAGAAGCTTTTGACTATGTAAAGAAGATAGAAGATATTAATAGTACTTTTCTAGTGCTTATTCTGAAAATTGAGCATCTTGAAACTATGAGGAACTTTCATCCTATTACTGTATGCAATGTGGTGTATAAGATATTGATGAAGGTGTTGACAACTAGAATAAAAAGCTTCCTTTCTGATATAATTTGTCCAAACTAGCATGGTTTTGTTGCAAGCCGTATTATCAGTGACAATATTATTGTGGCTCAGGAGATTATTCATTCGATGAAGAATATGAAAGGGAAGAAGGGATTTATGGCAATCAAAGTGGATCTGGAAAAAGCTTACATCAGATTAAGACTGGATTTCATCATATCTTGCCTAAAGAATTTGAACTTTCCTTCAAATGTTGTTGATATTATTAAATCATGTATATCATCAGTGAGAATGAAAATTCCATAGGAGGGCTACCCTACCTCTGAAATTTCACCCTCTAGGGGTATCCACCAACGGGACTCCCTTTCTTCGTACCTTTTTGTTATATGCATGGAGAAGCTTGCCCATATCATTCAAGAAGAAGTTAATCTTGGCTATTGGAAACCTATCTAGCTTTGTAAAGATGGACCACCACTATCGCTTTTTTTTTTTGCAGATAATCTTATTTTATTATCTGAAGCTTCTATGGAACGGGTGGAGGTGATTCAGAGATGCCTAAATAAAGTTTGTCAGTGTCAGGACAAAAAGTAAATAACATGAAGAAGAAAGTTTATTTTTCTCTTCAAATGTAAACCATACCATAGTATAGCAACTAAGTGAGCTTTTGGGCTTTACACCAATGGCTGACTTAGGAAAATATCTTGGAGTAATTTTGCACCATCAGAGAGTTACAAGAGAGACAAATCATTACGTGATTGATAAGATCAAGACAAGATTGAGCACTTGGAAGGCACATCAAATGTCCTTAGTAGGTAGACACATTATGGTATCTTCGGTTATCAATGCTATTCCAGTGTATCCCATGCAAACTGTCCTTTTACTAGCCACGATTTGTGAAGAGATAGAAAGGTGTTCAAGAAATTTTCTATGGGGATCAACGGAGGAGAAGAAGAGAATTCATCTTGTGGCTTGGTATATTGTGTGTAAAGATAAAGGAAAAGGAAGGCTCGGCCTAAGACACATGTAATGCCAGAACCAAGCTCTTTTCTTAAAGATAGGATGGGGTCTCATAAAGAAGAAAGATGAGTTATGGGTTAAAGTAGAAGTATATATAAATGTGGATCAAACAGGATGCCCAAGATTAATAGAGCAATTCAATGTTCCAAGCTCTGGAATGGTTTGAAAAGAAATTGGGAGTCACTAAACCAAGGCTTGGACAGGGTAACTCTTGATAATGGCCAAAGTGAAGTAAGATGGAAGTATGAACCCATGGTAATTATTCAGTGAAATCGGCATACAATTTCTTTCTAAAAGTAAACTTGACAAATTTATCAATATAGAACAAATTATGGAAGCTCAATATCCCTCAAAGATTCACGACATGTTTACAGATTATTATGCAAGATAGTTTATTAACAAATGAGTTAAGAGTAAAGTGGGGTTTGATTGTAGAAGCCCACTGTGATGATTGTGGTTTTAGTCTGGAAATTACTCTTCATAATTTAAGAGACTACCTAGAAACCAAAGAGTACTGACTGAAAAAATGTCCACAAAAAATACTGAGCAAAATTCTTCTCTTCAGATCTTGGGGAGTGGTGTGCATTAAATTTTTTAAAGAATGTTGGGCTAGTAGAGGATGCTAAGTGGCCATACTTCTTCGCATTTCCTATTGGCTGGTGTGGAGAACCAAGAATAAACAAATTTTTGAGGGAATTAACACCGATATGAGTTCTTTCAAGATTCGAATAAAAGCTATACTTAGATCTTTGAAGAAGACTCAAAAGCAATGTAAGTAGGAAAACCTTCAGGGGAATTGTGAATTACCAGAAATAATTCCATATGTTGCTTCCCTAAATCTTTATAAATTGTTTGTGGATGGAGCATTTTCAGAATGAATGTGCTCAGCGGGTTATGGAGGAGGCATTTGGAGCAATGAAGACCGGTTCTGCTTGAGATTTATGATGAGGCTGTAGGATGGAGACTCCTTGTTTGCAGAGTTATGGGCTTGTCTAACTGGATTGAAACACGCCTTAGATCGGGGGATAAGGAATCTGACCTTGTATATGGACAGTCTGGATGCTCTAAAGCTGTGTCGTGAGGGATGTTCGAAGTTGCACTGGCATAAAGGCTTGGTGGGGGAAATTAGATATCTAATGGAGTGAGTATGGCAGGTGGAAATCAAACATGTACCAAGGAATTTGAATTTGATGGCAAACAACCTTGCAAAGAGGGCTCTTTCTCTGGAACCAGCTTCTATTTTGTTGAAGGTATTGACATGGTTCAGCACTAGATAGAACATGATTAGCATCTTTTGTTTTGTTTCTGTTTTTTGTTTTTTTTGCTAGTTTGCTTTTTTTTTTTTACTACTTTCTAAGGAAAAGAATGAGAAAACTTCACTTAAATACCCCTTGAAATTTGAAAACTTTAAATAGCCTATTAAATCTTCAAAAAGATAGAAAGATCATAAGGGGGAATCTGGGTTTTGCAATTTTATTGAAAAGACTAAAATGCCCAATTTGATATTAAGTTTGTAAATTCCATTATTATTTTAATCATTTCATTTACTATGCTAGTCATTCTCATTACTCATTGGTCATATCTTAGGACACCTTAGTGATATTGTCAAAAGTAATACTAAGTTTATGAATCCTATTACTATTTTAGTCATTCGCTTTATTCATTCGGACACAATATCAAATGGGGCATTTTAGTCTTTTCAGTGAAAATTGTTAAACCCAAATTCCTCCCTTATGACCTCTCTCTACTTTTGAAGTTTTAGCAGACATTTTTGAGTTTTAAGATTTTATGTGGTATTTAATTGGAATTTTTTTGAAAAGAATTGTTGGCAAAAAAAAAAACAAAAAAACAAAAACAAAAGGAAAGGACATTAAAGAATAACGTGATGTATCCCCGTGGGTTGCACAAAACTGAGGCATTTTTATTAAAAACATTTCATGAAGAAACGAGTTTCATGCCTGACATAGTTTTTTATTTCCAATAAAAAAATGACCTCGTTGATTGCATGAACGAGTTTAAATAGGTGTATGTTCTGTATATACATAAAAAAAATTACATCGTTGTGTGAAAAAATATAACCACTCTTTGGATGTGCATTTTTAATAATTAAATTGGTGTATGTTTTGTATATATAAGGACATGCTTAAAAAAATAGTTCATTTCCTGTATTTCTATTACTTAAAACCAATTTCAATATTTTTTCTTAGACCAAGTAATGCAGTTATTAGACTCTTATACAAAGCAACTTGGGGAGTATAAATTGGGATAGGGTTGGAATTAAAGGTATTACGTTTTTTTAGCTTGCTTGAAATATGCTGAAAGTGTATGTTCTGGCCAAAAAAAAGAAAAAAGTTGAAAGTGAAGTAGAGAGTACAATTAAAGAGAATTTAAGGAAGAATTTTGATGGGAAGTAGTGGGATCAATAACTGTAATACTTCCAAATCAAACATGAAAATGAAAAGTTTATAGAGTGGGTTATTAGTTGTAGTTTTGGCTAAAGTAAAAAAAAAAAGAAAAAAAAAAGTGCAGAGGTGAAGAGTCGTTGCACAATGCTTCTTCAAAAATATATGTCAGATATGCTTCTTCAAAAATCTAACCCCATTCCTCAAATGAATGAGTTATATTATAGAATTTAGCTAAATACCTAACAAAATCACAAAGTTGTTAAAAAAAAACTCTTAAATGATTTTACCCAAAATTAGGAATTAATAATGATGAAGGGTAAATTAGTAAATAAAATTTATTTTAATTTAAATTTAAATTAAAAAGTAAATAAATTAATGTCGCTAATTTGATACTCCTACAAAAAGGAGCTTTAGCACTGCTCAAAATCACTAAGAAGCTCTTCCTTCAAATTCTTCTTGTTCTGTGTTTCTTTCGTCGGTCAACCATGGGGGACCAACCCCTTCACGTAGCAGTGATCTCATGGTTCGGTATTGGCCATTTTACTCCAAGCCTTTATCTGGCGAACAAGCTTGCAAGTAGAGGCCATAGGGTCTCATTCTTCGTACCGAAAAATGCAATACTCAAACTGGAACATCTCAATCACCATTCGAATCTCATCTCCTTCATTCCCATCATCGTACCACACGTTGAAGGCCTCCCTCATGGTGCTCAAACCACCCATGATGTTCCATTTTCATTACATCCCCTTCTCATGAGAGCCATGGACCTCACTGAGCCTTTCATTGAAGCTTCTCTTAGAGAACTCAAACCCCACTTCATCTTCTTTGATTATCAGCACTGGCTCCCTCAGATAACACGTCGCTTAGGAATCAAGGCTTTCATTTATTTCATAACGGGCCCTGCAATTCTAGGGTACATGATGCGGAAGCCAGTGGAAAATAAGTCCCTGGAAAATGGTAACCCTGTGGAGCCAGCAACTGAACTCTTGGTCCCTCCACCTGACTTTCCTCCTTCGGCCATTAGGCTTCAACTATTTGAAGCTAAAATGTTAAAGCAATCTACTGCTGCAATGGAAGGTGAAGGAGCAGGAATTGCGTTCCATCAGAGGTTGGCAATCTGTTTCAGAGAGAGTGACGCCATGGTTTTCAAAGCATTCAGGGAAATGGAAGAGCCTTACCTTGACTTCCTTGAAAGGAGACTAGGCAAGAAAATCCTCACAATTGGACCAGGTTTGCCTACTCCACCACCAAATGATGCCTTGGAAGATAGATGGGTGACATGGTTGGCAAGTTTCAGCCCAAAATCAGTGATATACTGTTCATTTGGAAGTGAATGTGTTCTAAGCAAACATCAGTTTGAGGAACTGGTCTTAGGTCTTGAACTCACAGGTTTGCCTTTTCTTGCGCAACTGAGACCTCCCATGGGAGCTGACTCAGTTGAGTCGGCATTGCCTGAAGGGTTTAGTGAGAGAGTAAAGGGAAGAGGGATTATTCATGGAGGTTGGGTTCAACAGCTTTTAATTTTAAATCACCCTAATGTGGGTTATTTTCTGAGTCATTGTGGATCTGGATCTATGACAGAAGGATTATGCAGTGAGCCTATAATGGTACTGATACCTAATGCTGGAGATCAGTTAATAAACTCAAAAATTCTGTGTGGAGATCAGAAAGTAGCAGTGGAAGTTGAGAGAAGAGATGAAGATGGTGTCTTCACGAGGGAAGGTGTGTGCAAGGCTATCAAAATGGTTATGGATAGTGAGAGTGAAATAGGTCAAACGATCAGAACTAATCATAAAAAATTGAGACAGATTTTGGTCGCCCCTGGACTTGAAGATGCTTACCTTGATGAATTTGTCCGCATGGTTCGTTCAATGCTCAATTAATTATTTTAATTCTGTTATTATAGTTCGTAGATGTTTGTTGCACAAAGTTTGTCTTTCTTATTTCGTTGTGTGTAGTGTGGGTCTCGTACCCTTTAATAATAAGATGCTTTACCTTGATGAGTTTGTCAGCATGGTTAGTTTAATGCTCATTTATTCTTGAATTGAGACGATTCGAAATCCTATATTGACCTGCGGTCTGTCTGGTGATATGTGCTATATTTGCAATGATATGAGTACACCTAGGCCTTTGTTTTAAACTTGTTTTGCCCATATACTAAAATTGTCCTTTCATGAAAATTAAGTGGGGATCGATATATGGCTATTTCCTTTGTAATAATTAATTTGGCGTCAACGTTGGCTGACCGGTGGCTGGCGCTCTGTTGTCAAGCAAAGGGCACCGATGGCTGAAAAAATAATTTCCAGCAAAGGTGAAGAGTATGGTTTGAAGTAGACAAATTGGGCTACAGAAGAGGATCCAGCCCAATATTTTTCTAAATGGGCCGAACCTATACAGGCTATACTGAGCCGATAATCGAGTCACTACAAAAGAGACCACCAAGAAATGCGTTTAATAATGCCCGTCATTGTTTAACTCCATGCAACCAGAGAAGTTGATGAATCTAGATTTTCGTAGCAGATTTTTAATTTGGTTTTTCACACATTTTATTATTCATAAAACATAGTAAGCATTATTAAGCACCAACAACACTCACAAACCAGGATAAGGCAACTTGTGGAAACTTGGTAGAATAGTAATGAACGTTAAAAGGGTGACGATGGATTGTCCACCGAATGGGTTTGGCAAGTATTACGAGTCCAATGCATGGAAGCAGTACGTTATATATGGTGCCAATAAATACGCATTTACTTAATATTCCACAAAATCACATATATATATATATATATTTCGTACCATGTAAAAATAACTTAAAATAAGTTAACTCAGATGCCCAAAAATATTATGGATGATTGGTGGGAAGCATTATTATGAGAGGGGTGATAGTGTAGTGAGATAACACGTGATTTTTTTAAAAAAGAAAAGGAAAATAAATGAGTAGATTTTTTCTTCAAACTTATCGTTTTTCTTTTAAATTCTATCGTTTGATTTATGAACTAATATATAATATAATAAAAATATAATATATGATATGATTAAATAATGTAATTAGCTTTCTTAGGTTTTTTAAAAAAAGTTAATTGTCCTTATAATTGGAACTGGAGAGAGTATTAAACAACCTTGTTAGAATTTTAAGCAGTTAATTACAATAAAAAAGTTTCTAACAACATTTCCTGCTAACACAATGTCATGATTACAAGGATTAAAATTATAAATAAAACTTACCATGATAGAAAAAGTGAAACTAAATTCAATAGCCTATTATATGATTATAAATTATTTATTCGTCACTTCTAGATCATTTTCACTAATCTGACAAGATTAACGCACAGGGGTTCAAGGCACCATTCCACTCACAAACCCATTATAGTAAACCCATACAAAACAATTAATATAGTTCTCCCTCCTATCATAATTATAAGATCTAGCTAACTTTTTTAAAGAATTCTAATAAAGTTAATTAGATTACTTTTTTTTTTCCATGTAAGGGCAAGCGAAGCTTGGAAGAAAAGATACAAAGCTGACTTGACTTTATATAGTCGAATCAGTCGCAATCTGCAACAAAACGTAGATCACTAAGAAACAAGTCAGCACATCCTTGAGGTACCCGGTGCATCAATGAGACAGTATTATTTTGGTCATGACCCTGTCTAGCCATGAAATCGGCACAAGCGATAGTTTCCATCTTAGTTTGATGGAGTTGGACATCCCAATCGTCATACAACATTTCTCGTGTTTCAACAATAATTTCCTTTAGAGGGTGGTCAACTGAGCAGTCTCTCATGAGGATGTTGAAAGCATCCATAGAGTCAGTATAGATTGAGAGCTTA